>CAIGRP010093079.1:0-10566 GCA_903798385.1 Fraxinus cuspidata | reverse complement strand
TAAAATTTTTGAATTGTGACCAAATTTCATTTATCTGTGACCTTTATATATTTATTAATAAAATATATAATTAATTAATTAAATCATAAATAAATTTTAATGAAAACCTGATTTTTGAAATTTAAAACCTATATTCTTAATTTTGAAATAGTGTTTACTAAAAATCTGATTTATGTATTGTTCCCTTTAAACTTTACACTTCAAAAATATGGGCTGAAAGATTTCTTTTCATAAATCAGGTGTTAATAAGTTTTAATTAAGAATAGTATATTTTTAAATTAGTTAATACAAATTAAAATGAACTAATCATAACATTATCGTTTTTAATACTCATGTAAAAGGAATCCAAATCTAATCAAATATTATTCCATAAACTTTGTTCTGCTCTATCTTATTTTCAACCACATAATCTTCCATAAAACAATATTACATTTAAACCAAAAAAAATTCCTTCTTTTTTAACCACACATTCTATAAAAAATATTATTCCAAAATTATAATTTGAAATAATAGGGGCCAAACGAGGGCTAAATCTATTTCTCTCTCTACAACCCCTCTTCTCAATCGTGTTTTTCTTCAACCTCCATGCTCAATCACTTTAACCCACCACTATCACCATTCATTTTCACCATCGAGATTTCGTACAACATTAAATTGAAGAATTCATTATAAAATTCTCTATGTAAGCAACATTCACCATACGTTGTTCTTCAAAATGGTGTTAATCTAAAGTGTAGATTAAATCGACGTGACAAAGAGAAAGGAAAAAGAAAGAAAAAAGTTGAAGAATTTTCTACACCTAAGAGAAAGAAGAAATTTGCATTTGCGCGAAAAATCCTTGAAGAAGAGTGAAATCCCTAATTAGTACTTTTTATTTTTTTGTGTAAATGCCCTGCAATGTGAAATGTAGAGTGGGCATGCCGTGCATCATATAAATGGGGTTTGTGACCTGATTTTGATAATTTGTGACCTTTTTTTTTTCGAAATGTCACCTAATTTATAACTTATGTGACCTCATCTTGATAATTGTGATTTGATTTTGTTATATTATTACCTTATTTTTATCAAAATACAAGTGTTGGATAGGTCACGATTTATTAGTTTTTTTTGTAGAAAATGTCATAGAGACAAAAGATTAGGTCATAGTCGGGCAAATTTTAGGTCACAGCTGCATGTGTTATGTTTGTGATCAAAGTCACAATCACATGCCCAACACTCAAATTTGTGTAGGATTGAAAATATTTAATCAAAGAAAGAAAACGACTCTTCTAAAAATATTACAACAAGCTTCATATCATAGTCATAAATCTAACACTCCATGTCATTTGGTGCCACCAAAGCAATGTTGAAATTGCGTCGTTGTTCAAACACAGACAAATCAAGCAAACTGACGGTGAGGAAATAAAGACGGATGATTGATTTATTTATTGAGAATTGAAGATTTGAAAATGATTTTTCATTTTAAATTTAGTTGGTAGATGTTTGTGTAGACGAATATTCGTTGTTATATACATATAGATAAATATTTTCACATTTTTTAATTCAACGGATGATGTTTGTTGCGTTAATGTAGATGACAGATCGTTTTTTATTATTGCTAGATAAACTTTGTGATAATATATTTGTAATAACAGGTCATAATCAGACAACATGTCACATTCAATACATTATTGGTCACAAACTGGTCACAGTTAATGCAAACATGATCTCAGAAGGTCGTAATTAACATATAAATGGTCACAAACTTTAACTGTAAACATGTTTTGTCATAAACATTTATTGTTAACAGATTTTTTATTACACGTGTTATTGTTAACACATACTTGGTCATATCAATTACTGCGACAACAAACCTGGTCACACACAGTTATAATGGAGACAAACTTGGTCATAGACTATCACAACTAATATGGATCTGGTCACAAACAGTAGCAACTTACACAGATCTGGCCAAAACTGTTATTTTTAAACAGAACATGATGATATACAACACAAACATGTTGACCTATTAGGTTGATCTCAAGTTTTGATTATAATAAACAATATTCTTATCTCTAACATTTTTATTTTAGTCTTCAATGATACATGTTACGAACCCGGTGGAAATCAAGTACTCGCACTAATCGGAGACAAATCAAGTATTCGCGCAAATAATGAATGTCGAGCAACAAACGTATACTCGCGTCAAATCAATCGAAGATATTAGACTTAGATGTTTTGAAGTCACGTGTAAAGGTAAAACGCTTTAATTCACAGCAATGAATTATTACAAGCTCAAAAAGTTAAATTTTTATGCACGATATGAAACTTCTTTTTAAAAAGAAATTATTATTTTCGATATGACAAAAATCTTCACCTAATTGCTTTTAAATCATTACTTATTGTAAAAATGAATTTAAGTGAAGATCGTCCCTAAAGGATCTACTTTTACTAAAATAATAATAAATAAAAAAGAGCAAAATTGGAAATTACACTCTGGCGGACATCCAGTTGCTTTGGCGGACGTCCGGTAGCTCAACAGTCAAATTTTTTACCGTTCTGATTTCTGCTCAATGGCTAGTTCAGTCGTCCAGTAAGTGGCAGACGTCTGGTAGAGGTCATCTGGTTGGGCAGAGAATTTAGCGTCAACCGTTATAAGTACCAACTCACTTACGATTTATTACAAGCATTGAAAAGCATTTAATTGAGATTTTCTTTGAGTGAAAGTAATATTGATTCTTCATATCATTTATTTTGCTATCGAAAAATCTTTGATAAACTTGATTCTTGAATCATTCCATACATCAAAGATTTTCATACCTAACACTTGAGTTTCATTCATTGCTATCTATTAAAGTGTTAGCTTACTTCTCTTCCTATACTCAACCTTGGAACTATCATTCATCACGAAGATAATATCTCATTTGTAAATCTATTTGAATTTTGGATCGTGTTGAGGTCCCAGAAAGCTCAGCGTTGTAAAAGGATCGGCGCTCCTTGCTTGTATGTCACCGAAAGCGTTGTAAAGGGTTGGATTGCACCATAATTCCAACAACTCTAAGCGGTTGAAAATCAGAAATCATCAGATGTATTGTGACTTCATTAGTTGAATGATGGTGTTTGGAGAATAGATTCATTATGCCCCAATCGATGATTTAGGAGTATTTGTGGTGATTTAGGAGATAATTTGGGAATCGTATTTAGATAGAGAAAGAGGAAAGTAAAAATTGTACAGGAGAGAGAAAATATGTTGTAATATATGGAATAATTGATATTGTTAAAAATATATTAAAAGAATATATATTATCCTTATTTAGATTATATTTAATTTATATATTATATATATTAATATTATATGACATCTAAGTTTTGAAACTTTTGGTTAAGTTTGTTAATTGTGAAAATGTGTTCTTCAAGTCTAGTAGTTATATATTTTTCTCATTATATAATGTGGTCGCATTGGGCCATTATCTAATAGGGAATGTGCACTTTAATATAGTTTATGACCCAACCCACCTTAATGGAAACTACCAAAATGGGCGGAGTGACAGCAAATCTACACAACAAATCACGGTATTCTAGCCCACACAACACCTTAACAGGTTCGACAAAGGACTCTTGGATTTGCTGTGAATTATTGCAACCCCGGACGAATCATATAGTCACTAGAGCACTTTCTGATATAGAGGTTCTTCATAAAGGTGCAACCATAGAGCATAATTATGTTTCTACTCAAATCTTACTCCATATCACTCAAATCTATAATTTCGACAAACAAACTTTAATAAAGCGGATCTTACTTTAATAAAGTAGATATAGTGATGTCTTTGTCTTGTCATGGTGTGTCGAAATTCATGGAGTCTTCTAGACGTGATGGTAAACCATGTTGATTAACCAGGGTAGATTGATGTCTTGAGTTTCACTTGGCCATGGATCATGTGAGTCTTGGAAAATACTGTCATCATAATTAATCTAGGGAAATTGTTAATTTATTGGGCTTGAGCCTCGGCTTTGTGGTTTCTTGTTTGATTCTGCTTTTTCTTTTCCTTTTTCTTTTTGTGTTGGATTCCACCAAGGGTCTGCATGCAGTTCATTTGAACTTTTTTCTATTTCTTTTTCAAGAAATGCTTTTTCCTTTTTTACGCTACGGTCTAAACTGTCAACAAGTTTTTCTGAAATTTCCATTTGTTTTTTCCTTAGCTGCGTCCTTTTGGAGTCTTTTCTAAAAACTTTGATATTTCTCCGAGACTTTGTGTGGGCCTCCCCTGATATAGTTGTCCAAATTGATAATCAAATGCATAGCCATATTCTGGATCTCCCAAGTGTGAAATCTTTGAAGATGTGTTTCTTTATAGACTTGAATGCTCGTTGGATCTTTTGAGTGTATTCCACTGGTAAAGCTTCCCATGGTGCATCATCTTCATAATTTGACCAAATTTATGGAGGAATTGTCTGATTAATTTCTACAATATGCCTTTGGAATTCTCGAAATTCTTTTAGATAGTGTTTCCAATTTTGATGGATGTTGAATGGTTGAACTGCATACTCCTTAACATGAGTTTTCTGTAAAGAAAAATGCAAACATTTAGTATCTCTCATTACAGTGAATGAAGTAAAGTTGATTCAATCCCTTGTAGGGACTTTCCTTTATCTGAATGAATCAGCCCTTCCGCAATGGTCAGATCTACGGGTGTTTCTGCGAAAGTCAAGTAATAATGAGTTAAAGGACGGTCACACAAACAATGGAAAAATAAAATATGCATTACCCTCTGGACCAGTGCCTTGGAAGGATGAAAGCTCTCCAATTGGTTGCGTGATAGAAGACTCTTAACCTATGGGCTGCTCCTTAGGAGATGAAGAAGCTTCGGTAGGAGGTGGTGGAGCAAGAGCTGGCAAAGGTGGAGTATTCTCCTCTCATCATCATCATTATCATCATCATCAGGCAAATCCAACGCGGTAGAACCTGGTCATTTACAGCTAGAAACACGCTTAGCTGGGCAGTTCGAGCGGGTGAGGACGTTGAAGAAGAATGACTCTTGACAGACATTGTAATAGCAGGAATGGGAGAAACAAGAGAATTCTCAGGCCTTTTTAATAAATGGAAAGCACGGTTAGTATCGATTACAAACAACCTACGCTTCACGGATCAAAAAGAGGGTGAACAATAAAAATGGGATTAAAAGGGGCTAAAGAGAAGTCGTTTCTCAAAAGAGTATTGCGAGCATCGATGGCCTGGGCCTCTGACTTGTTGATAGTGTGAAAGTGATCGGTCAGATTCTTGGAAAAACAGGGAGGCACAGGCTATGTCTGACCAAAACCAAGCTGGCAGGCAAAAAATTGGAGAGCATATATCTCAACCCCTGCCTTAGCATTTGTTCCAGTTAGGATATCATGGAACAGCTATTTCCTAATTACATATTGAGCCCAAACAGGCAAAATTAGCTTACACCATCCATAGTGGAAGGAGGTTGCACGTAGAGATGGCAAAAAACCCCGCCTCGAATGGGGCAAAAAAATCCGCCCCGAACTGGTTGGCCGGGCGAGGCGGCACGCCCCGCCTCGGGTCACGGGGCGGGGGCGGGGCGAGGGTGCCCCGCCCCGTGAAGTATTTAAAAAAAATTATTTAATTGTTAAAAAAAAACATAAACGTGGCAAAACCCAGCCCCGAACCCGCCTCGCCTCGCCACTACCCCGGCCCCGAACCCGCCTCGTTGCCAACCCTAGTTGCACGTAAATAGGAGTGGAATGAGCAGGGAAAAGAAAAAAAGGAGGAAATTGAATCTAAGTTATAAAAGAATGAGAAGACGTCCCTATTAGACTTCTTTATTGGGTTTAATTGGTTGATGACCTGCCCGAAACAACTGGCCGGCCTAAGGAGAGGTGAGGAAGCACCAAGTTGTAGGAAATAGACTCTCAACCACAATTGAGCGAGCCATAGGGGCCCGCTGCCAGTAGGAGATATACCATTCATCAACTGGGATTGAAGAGAAGTCGTGCCTTTATAAAAGGCGGCCAAGAAAAATGAACAAAGGTTCAAAGACCTACCACGCGCTAATTCATGCGCTATGTGCAGGTAGGCCATGGAAGGTTTAAAACTGGGAACATAGAGAACGTATTTACAGAGCCAAACTTGAAGAAAGGCAACACGCTCAGCATGAGTGGGTTCAGCACTATAATAAGAATCGGTTAATTTCTTATCGAATTTTGGGACAACAGCAATGGCTAGAATGTTAGGGAAAATGGTGTCGACAAGAGGCAGGAGATTAACTAAGGCTCCAACATCCCTCAGAGTAATGGACATTGGGCCAAGCAGAAAAATGAAAGTATTATATTCAGAAGACCAAAAACTTAAAACGATAAGGAAAAACACGGAATCGTAGATTGGGGGACGAATAACAATTTTTAATAAATCACAGATCCCGATACAATCAAAAATAGTCTTGGTGGGGACGTGATTGGTCATACGTGCATGCCAAAAATGAAAAGTAGTATCAGTTTTGGGCCAAGTACGAATACCTTTTTCGCAGATGGACTTCAAGGAAAAATGATTTAGAAAGGGAGGCTCTTGAGTACAAGAGAACAACTGGCCCACTGCCGCTTGCCCCACAGAATCAGCATCATTAAATGATGGGCCCAGTAGAACTCATGACATTCAGAGTTGGTTGACCAAATGGAGTTCGCATTCACATACTGCATGGTAAGAAGCTGTTATCATTAAATGATGGGCCCAGGTAGAACTCATGAATATCAGGGTTGGCGGCCAAAGGGAGTTCGCATTCATATACGGCCTGGTGAGAAGCTATTGGAAGCTTTCGAAGTTGAGAGAGTTGTCTGAAAAGCTTTGTGAAGTCGCCATTTGTTGTAATTTATAATGTCTTGAGAGTTTTTTGGAGTGTAAAGTGTTTGCAAGTAAAGAGGCAAGAAGATGAACAATGATTTATAGAGAGAAGAAACATGGTGATGCAGAACGTAGGTATGACGATGCAATGAAGTGGAGTGTTCTTTGATTTATAGGGATGGCATGGATATAGAAGGTCACAACCAGTTAGAAAAATCGAAGGATGGGCCCAAGCGAGATCACGTAAAGTCCTAAGACAGTATCCAAGACAAAGTCATATAGCGGGGGCCCATTTTCGCCAAGCCGGTAAAACTCCCAAGGTCTGGGCGAGCATCATCGCCCAAGATCCGAACGAGCATAGTGCCTTATTAATTTAAAGTGATGGTTATTGAAACAGTTCATTCCACGACCAAAGAACCTCAATGATGAGCAGTTAAATGATAGGAAAAATAGCAGCAGTTAAGGACGGATTTTTACAATCACCCTTATGGAGGAAGTGGTTAGTTACAAGATGATTAGCATCGGTTATTGACAAATCATCTATCATAGAGAAAGTAGGTGATTACTGGGCAACAAGCGATTTTTCAAATAGCGTTACAAAAAAAAACCGTCGAAGGAGTATAAAAGGAAAAAGAGAACATAGAAGAAAGGGATTAAAAAAAACTCAACTCTCAAACAGAGAATTATGTAATTTCCTTTATTATCTTTTTAATTGCCAATCTTACGAATTCAGTGTGCTTGTGCCCCTTGGAGGCATTTCGCTTATTGTAAATTGTAATCTTCATAAATAAAGCACCCCTCGTTGAGACTTTGTCTCAAGAGGTTGTTGTTCCTTACACAATCGTCTGAATCTTCTTCTAATTGTTATCGAGGCCAGATTTCCACTCGAAACACCATTGTACCTTTTTACCTTGTTTTTCTTTCTTTTTATTGATGTTTGTGTTTAAAAACCGAAACTGAAACCTTTAGTTTGGATCGGTATGGTTTCAAACTTTGGTTGGGTCAATTTGGGTTGCAAGAAATTCAAACCAACTTAGTCCATTTATATTTTTGGTCGGACCCAAACCTAACCCACACCCCTCCCCTGCTCGATAGCATCATCTTTATTTCCTCCATTTTATTTTAAGGAGCTTATGTTTTGAAATCGAATGACATCACGCTTTAGACACGTCGTATATATATTACTAACAAATTCTCCTTCTAGGACATAAGTCCGAGTTGGAGTATTAACGGTATATGAGATTCGATTAATCTTTATGTTTAATATTTTTCACTTATTTAAATCCTCCGTCTAATGTTGAGAAAATCGTCTAATCAAAATGAGAGTCACCGTGTTGTGAAAATATTATCCATCATGGCTTAAAATATTTTATAAGGATTCAAGTCAAATATTCTCAGCATTCATCAAGATCCATCTTAATGCACAATGGTGGAGCGAGTGCATATATATTACACTATAGAAAATGCTGGATGTAAAATATTATATTCCTAACCATGCTATAACATGGAGAAATTCATAATGGCATGATGCGAATCAACGTTTTTGCTTGTAAAATATCATTCCCTAAGGATAAATGGAAGCATTTTGTTCTCTATAGAAATAGTACAATCAATTATGTTAAATCATTTATCATTATTCCAACTAACACCTACCAAAGTTTGGATGTATGCTCGCTAATATTAATAGAACACGGTGTCTCGATTGTAAATTTGATAAATATGCTTATAATTTACAATTTTAGCAAGTAATCTTGCAAATTCCAAGTTACAAATATATAATAAACACCATGCAATTATTGAAGAGATATATCCATTATATACAAATAATATCTAAATGATTAACATGAATGGATGACAGGAGCCATATATCACTATAAATAATTTCCAGAATTGAAAGAATTTCTAACCCAATTTTAGTGAGTCAAGATCTACTAACGTGCGACTTCATTACATTTGAACGTGTAATTAAAAATAATAATTGACCATTTATATATCATTTATCAATTAACCAACGTAGCCCAAGTGTTTGGAGAGTGAGAGATTATATGGGTTTTTATTTTCTCTTATCTTTATTTTATATGTATATTTGTTCAATTAAATATGAGAATAAAGTTGAACTCTAAACAAAAATTGAGCTATTAATTAAACAATGGTAAAATTGTCAATTGGGTTCTGTCTAAAAACAATCAATTGGGAATCCAAATATTAAAAAACGGAAAGGAAATCAGGTTGATTTGCTACATTTTCAATAGTTTGGGGGCACCCCTTTTGTTTACCTTCAAATATAATTGCCACCTCGAATGGTGCCAGAAAAATCAATTACTCCGTTGCCGGGAATCAATTATTTTTTTTCCTTCCATGTATTACGTGTTGGGTTTCCAATATTTCTTTTGTTCTTCGAGCATAATCCCACGTCTGTTCAGGCTTCAAAGCATTCATGGTGAATAGCTTGCCTGCTTATGTATAATATACTTTGTATACATGCTTCAATCTTACACAATGGTTTGTGAATATATTCCCTTAAATGACACTAGTTTTCTGACTTTATACCAAGTTCATTTTACTGCAATGTTCCTAATCCAGATACCAAGCATTAAAGTTAAATCAGAACTAACAAGTTCTATCCACTTTACAAATACACATATATTCTGTTGATGAAAACCAAATCACAATGATTGTTAGCCTCCTTGAATCTTGGTTCAAACTGTTATTGAAAACTCCCAAGCAAATGAACAAACTAAAATGCAAAAAACAGATTAAACTATTTACACATACACAATGAGTTCCGTTCAAATGGAACATTCAATTTTAAGTCGACTTCGTTTTGAAACATAAACATAATGTCATTCATTTAATTGAGTAGTTTAAAATCACTGGACACAAGTTAAATTATCACTACAGTTTCCTTCCCGTCATCTTCTAATTTCCCTTTTCCCTTTCGATTAGTTACATTGAATGATATCTCCACGTCCTCTGCTTCAATCCTCAGCTGAGCAAGACTTTTGAACATATGCGACAAGTCTTCAATTGGTGTTGTAGCCTTATTTTAACAATGCAAGGCCTGAGCGAAATTAAAGACCAAGGAAACCTTGCTGCTTCTTGTTGAGTAAGTGGTGGAGGAGAGATAAGCTCTCTACTTCAGCTCCGTTTCTAAAGATTTGCGCAACTTGTTTTGGATCTCTCTCCGGAAGCTCGTGACCAATCAAAAGCAATGGGCCAAATCACCAAATTTACAGCCATGAATAAGCATTTGCAGGAAGAAATCATATCTAAGATTGTTTCAAAGCTGCCCTCCAAATTTGTGCTTCGTTGTATTGTTGAAATTTGACAATAATCATGCTAAAAACAAGAATCACATATTCTAAATTGATAGGTTGAATTTCATACCTGCGGAATACAATTTTGTGTATGAATATTACTAGCTAAATCTTCCTCTTCTTGCTCCTCAAAAGTATTAGCCGTCAACGAGGTAAGCCAATAAAACGATATGGAGAGGAGATGAGACATAACCTTTATATAGGAAATTATTAAGCCGTCACATTAACGACTCTAACCCTAATTAGGGTTTACATATTTCCGGCCCACATACTTAAAATTACTACATTATAAGAATATAACATATAAGATGTATAACGGTCCAAGTGATCACTTAATATATTGTGCATAATCACAGTATCATTGCAAGTCATACATTTAACCAGTAAAATTCGCAATCAAATGGAACCTCACATTATAGAATTATTCTAACA
>CAIGRP010093076.1:0-10937 GCA_903798385.1 Fraxinus cuspidata | reverse complement strand
TAGCAATAGTGGTGTCACAACAGGTTTGCTATAATATTTAAACTTCTTTTGTTATCGAATGCAAAGGAAATGAATGCATTACAAAAAAGCACACGAGGCATATATAAACGTAAAGGATAACAAGCGTAAATACGCATTTCTCATAATAATACAACTTAAGATATCAAATATGACTCTTTACGAGGCTTGACGAAAAATAGGGGCTAGCTATTGTAGGTTTTAGTATGGACCGAACATGTACTTGTCATGTGCAAACTAGAACTAATTTATTGACTATAGCTTGTTCTCGAGAAATTATTGGAGTAATAATGAATATGCGTAATGAGTTCTACAAAATGTATGATTAATAAGTGAGTAATGATTATGAGCGTGTGATTAAAATTTAAACATCATAATGTTTCTGTTAAAATTTAAACATCATATGCTTAGGCGCCGACGCTTTATATTGAAATATGGAGTCGGCACCATAGTGCCGCTGCGCCACCTGGAGAGTGGGGTCGCGGCGTCGTGATGCTATTTTGTCTCCTATTTTATTTTTAATATTATTTCTTGCATTTTACTTCAACTACAACTATACTATTAGGTTTTGGACGTGTCTTATTTGTTCACTATATATAGTTGACTTTTCATTATGATTTAGGCCTTATTTGGTACGGATTAAAATCAGATTTTAATCAAAGTCAAAGTCAAACAATCAATATTAACCACATCATTCATGAGTCCCATAACTTTTTAAACACAAATTTAAAAAATTCTATCACAATCTACTAAAAATCTAATTTTAATCATCACCAAACATTATCTTAGTAAGAAGTTAGAAACATTGTAAACACAAATCTTTATACTATTTCTCCATATTATAATAAAATATTCATTCTCTACAAATTATTTTGTTTTTGTGTTCTTATGATAAATTACTTCATATTGTGGCTATGACCACTTATTTTCTCCAACAATTTGATATTGGATTAATCGAGGTTTTGATCAGTTAATAGCTCAACTTGATCTTTCGTGATGGCGACACAACACATTAGTCGGAGAAATCTCTAAGATCTTTAATTGAGAATGATAAATAGAAGCCATATCATCCTATGTGCAATAAGCCCAATGGGAGAATATCTCTCACTTAGCACGTAGGAATGAACAATGAAGGAATTCATAATTGGAGAATGCATCTTTTATTATTTATTGTTATGAGAAAATATCTGCAACATAATTTTTTTTAGCCGTAATGGTGTCAAAATAGGCTGACGGGACGGTCCAACCTGACCCACCTATTTTGACACCCTTATTTAACTGGCAACAATAATTCAATATATAGTTATCCAAGCTGAAATCTAGTAATTGGAGAAATCAATAAATGAAACATTTCTTGCTAAACTCTCACTTAAATCTTTCATCGAGAACGATAAATTGAAATCTATCCCTCCAACGTTTTGCTTAAAATCATATCAAAAGTTTTAAGTTGACCTATGTAGTATGTCTCAACAAAAAGACCTCTAAGAGACTGTTATGTCTTTCCTTCCATGATTGATACTTGAAACGTGTATGACATGTTCCATGTGCAAGTGATCCAATTAAGAAATTATAATAATGGAGCAAAACAAATCCAATGAAACAGATGAATTTTTAATAAAGTTTCTACAGATTATGAGCAGATTAAGCAGAAGATATGAATAGCTTCAATGAAGTCAATTAATTACAGAACAAGATTCTCTTATATGCCTAGCACAAGTTGTCTTCATGAACTAATCCTAGTACAAATTTTATGACTGTTTGCATTTAAAACACATTTTACAAAGATTAACGTAGTTTGACTTTCTTCTGCCTGGACTTTGGCTCATGCTCGGAGTCGGAGAATCCCCGTTTTTCAGCTTCTTGGGCATAGACGTCTCTTTTGTTTCACCGTCATGCTGCTTCGTCTTCCACAAATTTCCATCTAAGAGATCAATCAAGAAATTAACTAAAGAAAACCCTCTAACCTTGGGATGGAGCGTCACCTTGCTAGAACCAGCAGATTTGTTGGATTCTAGTTGAACTGATGATGATGGTGACGATGAAACCAGACTAGATTTTTTCACATTTCTTGATTTTCTTAGATAAGGAAATACCATGAAATGCCTTTCAATTACATGGCTGACAGAAACCAGTTCATATGAATCATATAAAGGGCTTCCACAATCCCATACTTTTAGGGTTCTTTCTTCTTCTCCTTTTCTTTTGTCGGATTTCTCGATTTCATCAATTTTCATGGGCGAGTGTCTGGGAGTTTTTGTGTTCAAAGAAGAATCACTTTCTTAACAGCGTGTTCTCATGTCCAACCGCTGAGTTTCTCTAACATTTTATAATTTGAGTTTGGATTCAATTTTCTGAGTTGGAAAAATTAAGAAACTGAAATTTCTTAAGTGCCCTTGATTCACAGGGATTCAAACTTAAAATATGTGATTTTCTAGGGAGAAAGTAGTATTTTTCTAATGTATCCTATGGGAGCCCCGTGTCAATTTTTGTTAGTTAAATAGATGAGAATGATTAGACCAGTAAGTTTACAAACAAAAATCAAGTTGTTGCTTTGAAATATGGTGAAGTTTACATAAAATTAAGTGAATAATCTTTTACAATCCTATCTCCAACAACATCTTGGAAGAAAACAAAATACAAGTTTATGCTTGCTGACAATGGACCTCATGACAAGTCGCTAGCTTTAGAATGTGTTACTTAACAGGTTCACAAGTTTACACGGAAACTGGTTTGGCATTGATGTAAGGTGTGTGGTAGAATTCACGCCAAGGGCTGATGGGCTCTCAAGAAAGTCAAAACATGAGAATTGCACCATAATTTTCAGTTAATTTTGTTCGATATGGACTATTTGAAATTCTTACAAGTTGTTAATTCTAATCATGTGTATTCATTATGATCGAGTATGATAATTCTTTATTTCGAGAATTCTATCTTTAATAGAAACGTTCACTGAATTTTTCTCAAGTGATGTGATCAACAACTATAAGACTCAAGGAGAAGGGATCAAGGCAGAGGCACGATTGTTGCATTAAAGTGGGTTAAACTAGACTCAAGCTCCCATATAGTAAAAAATGAGAGTTTTGCATGTTTTTTCTTAGTTATGTTGGGGTATTTCTTTATGTAGCCAAATATCACTTAAAACGGAATTTTTTCTCGTTCGCCATTGTATAGTAAATAAAAGTGGAGACAACTTGGTTAAAAAAATATATAGATGCAACTACTACCCTACTTGTAAGTTATTTTATCTACTACACAAGCAATGTGACAATGTACACACCAATGAGAATATTCAATTCCTTTTCATAATTATATCTTAATTTCAAATCGTATTATAAATTATAAAACAAGAATAAAGAAAGAAAATAATAGGTTTGGTTGGAACTAAATCGGGTTGGCTTGCAGCCTGGCAAGTCAATGTCTCAGTCCCTACCCAAATGTTAATCCTCGGTCTGAGCCAACCTGCAGAATGAACAAAGTTGATCCGGGCTCGTTTATAGGCCGAACCTCTTCTTTGGTTAGCCAGCTTGATCCATACTTCTTAATTTAGACAATATTTGCCAAAATCCGGTTAGTAAGAGCAACTAACTGGATTAGAGGTGTAAGGCATATCATGTGACGATAACAATAATTGTCTGTTGAGTTACGTTGAACTGCTTGTAATATCTTTTACATTCATATTCATGTTTAAAGTTTCTTCATTAAAAATGACTTCAAATTGAAGTTATTGTATAAATAAATTAGTATAAGGTTAAAAAAAATTAAGAAAATAGTATAATTATATAATTGATTGTGGAATTTCATATAATATTATTCCAACCTCAAAACCATATTAAACTCGTAAAATGTTACATTTTTCTACCCGTTTAAGCAAGAAATTCTAAAATTTCTAACATCGTCTTTTTCTACATCATTTTATGTTCTATTTCAAGCCCCCACAGGTAGACTTCGACCATATTCTATTTCAAGCCCCTAAAGGTAGACTAAACTCAACTCATAATATGCAAAATATTAATAAATTATGAAATCGTAACTAATAGTACACAATTTAATGTAGCTCATGATTGACTATAACACATTTGTCATAATCAGTCATTCACATTATGGGCCAAAATGCAAGACCTAAGAGGTTAAAGCCAAAACCTAGGAATTTAGACAAATCACGTAACTCAAAAACTCTATTAGAAACGGTATCTAGAAGCTATCTCAAAATCTAGAACAAAGACTTTGGAGCATACAGGAATATTTGGAAAAGTACAAGGTTAATAATATTCAATTAAAATTCTTAGTACATTTAAATTCACTATATATATATATATATATTTGTCTCTTTTTTTTTTTAAATTTGTAGCACTCCTTTCTTCTATTCAATTGAATATTATTATTTATAGTTTCTCTAAAAGGTGTAGTATTATTCATACTAAAACAAACACAAAATATAAATTTCAATCAATTGATTATAATGTAAATTTAATCAGTTTAGAGAACTCAAAGCTAAATCATAGTAAAAAATAAATTTTATATATGTGCCTTCATCATACTTCATGTGATCATGTCATGTGTAGAATTTTATCGATTTATGATAACTTTCATACTCTCCTCCTTGAAGGATAATGTGAAGACATAAGGCATAATAATGATGAGTCACATTGATGTCTGCTTATAATCCATCTTTAAAATATATTTAAAGCCTCGTCGATGTCTCCATTTTTATAACCAAATGCATTATATAAAAGTCTTATGCAGTAGGAATAAAGCTAGAGCCCTTCCCCAAAGTTTTATAAGATTTTAAATTTTTTCTTTATAATTTATTAGGACTAAACCTAGAGGCTAGAGCCCCTACCCAAAGTTTTATAAGATTTTATATTTGTTCTTTGTAATTTATTAGGACTAAAGCTAGAGCCCTTACCCAAAGTTTTTTAAGATTTTATATTTGTTCTTTATAATTTATATTGTTCTCTTTGGAACCATTTTCACATCAATTTCACTAATATTTACACCATGTACAACAGCTACAACATATACTAGTTCGTTAGTTATTTCAGCAAAATGAAATAATAATAATAACAACAACAACAAAATAAGATCGATAACTAGAACTATGATTATGTATTAGAAGTATAGACTTGTACTACTGTCAAGTCTAGGACAGCTGAATTATTACAAGACAAGTTACATCGACTTCCACAAACTCAACTCCTAAAATGCAGAACTAAAGTAGTTCTTGAGAACATTATTGCGCAGAATTTGCAACACTGTCTGGTTTTTAGTCCCCACACAACGAGGTGTTTTGAATTGGCTAACAGCAGCCCCTAATTCCACAAAATGATCCAAAATCTTATGAAAAGTACCCTTCTTCAATATTCTGAGTTCAAGTGCTCCAATGGTTTTTACTTTTCTTGAACCAATATATCCTGCATCAAGAAATGATCTGTCCAAACAGTTGCAGCATTCCTTGAGAAGTTCATTGCTCGCTTCGCCGCTTAGTTCCCAGTATATAACATAATGTGCAGGTTCGGTCGATGAGTCGATGCCGCTTGTAAAATCGACTACTTCGAGTTTTTCCTCTTCTAGCAGAGTGGCTGCTGCTTCTACAGCCAGCTGTAAATCTTTCTCCGTGTTCTTATCTATGTTGATTGTTAGTAGAAGATTTCTCCGGCAAATATATTGGAGCTCCGGGGTCGAGTTGTGGAACCCTTTAACCTTAACCATGTCTCTCAGCCTATACCGGTACAACCCTGTAAGCATAAAATTTCATCTAGTGATATTTCAAGAGCAATATGTTTGATACTAATCAATGATAATTCTCTAAACTGCACAATTTATAAGTGACATAAAGACTTACCAGACTCAAAAGAGTACCTAACTCTATAGGACTCAACCTCGATATTCAGAAGGGCCCTAAACATCCATTTTTTCCGGAAATTTGAAGAATTTTTTAAAATCCAATTGACAAAAGTATCAAAAAATAATAATTTCTTGCAGGTGAAAATAATTTGAGCCCACGTCTTGTCTTGTTGGGATGCATTTACAAGAAAAAAGGATATCTACTAAATAAGACCCCCTTTTTCTTGTTCAAAAATTCTTGTGACTAACTTTCTGACAAACTACAAAGGAAATTCTAGGTAACTAACTTTCTGATTTCCAATGTGAAACTGTTGTTTTAAAAAAAATTGTGAAGACATCCCAAATGAAACCATTCGAATCCACAGCATAAATTGGTCTGATGCTTACCTAACCTTTGTCTTTCATATACAATAACAATATTTATATCTTAGCTGTCAATGCCATATAAACTAATCCATCTTGAGAATATAAAATATATACATGTTGAGAACACCAAGAAATTTTAACCGATCAATTCATACTAAATATATATATGACAGACCTACATTTGGATACATTTAGATTGATTATTCAATGAATGGATATACATGTTAAAATGTTTAAATTCGATAGAAGACTACAAAGAGTAAATTCGTGTCAATTACCATGAAGAACAGCAAGATGCACGGTTTATCTTAAAAAAGAATTGACACACACATCAAAACATAAACACGAAAATGCAATCAATCTAATCTGTAATAGTCAACAGATGCGGAAGCTTGTTAATTTCAACGTGCAGAGTTTGAACAAAGTGATCCTGTTTCCTATGAATGTGCCAAGTATGATAAAAGGATCGAATGTCAAGGCGAGTGTAAAATAATAGGAAGTAATAGTTAGAACAAATTCAATAACAAACTTTGCACCATTTAATGCATAGCAGGAATAAAAACTAAAGCACATTTCATGCGACCGGATTAGTCACGTGACCAAGTGAATATAATAAAGAGAGAAGCAGCCTACTACTTGAAATAAACGAGATAGTATGGGAAGGAGTCAGACCTACAAAAAGATTTTAATAGGCCTTCCCTTTAACCACAACCACATGGTAAGCATATAGAAAAACTAGGAATTTCAACAATAAATTATTGGAGCTGGATAAAAAAAAGGTGATAAAGCTGAAACCTAGGAGAAGATGCAGCATTTTAGTCCCTTATACATATGCTATCAAGAAAAGGAATGCACAATGGACACGTGCACACACAAAGAAAAAGAAAAGAGAAGAGTGTATACCAGCAAAATTGGTTACAATGATCTCATACTCTTCATCAATCTTGACTTCAGTTAGCCCTATCGGCTGGGGCTCTACATTTGAATCCTCTTTTAAAGGGATGAATTCGAAGTAGCCAATATTTGGAAGCACGGAAAATGTGGCCGATTCCGGGGGTAATTTGGGGTTGACATTTGCTCCAATCCATCCTTCAGAAGCCCCATAATCTGCACTTAATAAAGGTAGATCCCTCGCATAGTGCCTCAGTTTCTTTAGATAAGGTTCCATGGACCCTGTCATGATCCCGTAAATGTACTTGGTATTTGGAAATAGCTCTTGAATCACTCCATACCAGTTACTTAATCCCAAACACTTGTTATAGATAATATTGGCCAATCCAGGATCAGGATTGAGCAGTTTTGACATTGCTGTTCGAAGTGATGGGGTCTTTATCCAGTCACATATTTCCCCTTGTCTAATGTCATTAACAAGGTCTTCCCACTTTTCTTCGAATGTCCGAAAGGCATGGACAATGCCATGGGCAAATGTAGATGACACAACTTGAACTTGATCCCGAAAAATTAGTCCACACAAAAGATGACAGTATAATGATTCTTCACAATTGGTGCTAAAAATCACTTCATCCGGGCTGCAACACGAGGTCTGCATTGCCCTCATTGTCGTCTTGAACTTTTCATCACTGTACACATTAGTAGTGGCAGTTCCAGCAGCCAAACCACCCTTTGTCTTGAATTGCCTGCTGCCATATATGAACTGTAAAGCCTTCCCATTCCCGATTGGATATTCTCTGCAAAAATATATTCTCCCACATAAACAAATGTACAAGAAAGTTTAAACTGAGAATACTACTTACAACTGGAAATTAGAAAAAAGCCAAACACAATCATTCAAGAAAGTGAGACTGAGTGAACCGGACACAGGTAAATAAGTAATAATTATAAGGAAAAAGCACAGATTGGAGAAAGTAAAATTTATCCTCAAAGAACCAGATAAGGTCCAGGTCAACACAAAAAAACATAGGAGTGTTGTATAGCAATGGATTACCTGTTCCTAAAGGAAAAGGTATTCATCATTGAATGGCACAAACTTTGGCTTCCCTTGACTGGTGCCAGAACTGCAAAAGCCACAGAATTCATAATTTCAGATATTTCCAATTATCAATTCGAGCCCTTAAAATACAAATTTAACAATTTATCATACCTTAACGAGATAGTAGTTATCGGTTTTCCGGTGAGAATACAGGAATTTTCGCCATGGGCAATCCGTTGAATGTAAGGTTCCAATTCCTCATGAGTGACAAGAGGAACACAAGACTTGTAGCTATCAGGGTCTGTTTTTCCACTAAGACCCCATTTCCTCAAGTACTCTGTTTCACCATTTTGTTCCAAGATTTTCTTTAGGGTCTCCTTTTGAATTCTCCCAGCATCCCTTGTTAGGGCCTCGAATTCCTCTATAACTACATCTGGATCCAAAAAATCCTCCATCGTCTCCAGCATCTTCAAGAAACTACAATCAATCACAAATCAAAGGCAGAAAATTACAACAAAGGGTGTGAAAAAAGATTGAATTTTTACTATCCCTGACTGATCTTGAATCAGGAAGAGGGGGGGGGGGGGGGTATGAATTAAGCACAATAAGCCTAATTCACAAATAGTTCTATGTGAAAACTAAAACATAATTAATTTCTTAAAATAATGTCAAATTACTTCGATAGAAGAGAGCTCAAAGAATCTCTGGTTAAACCAAACAAAGCAGAAGAAAAAAGAAGAACCAAGTGAATAAAAACAAGTACCCAGTTATTTCACCACAATACATGCTAACAAGTAAATAACAAAATGAAATAAAAACAGTGACAGTTCTCCTTTTTACTGCTATAGATGGTCAAGAACATTGAACTGAAACCAATAAACTGATTAGTCATAATTAATGAATGAAAGTGACATAATTTCACTTGAATTTCATTAAAAAAAGATCCCGACAAATTATCAAAACAACACGCGAAAATCACATGAACTCCAAAAAGTTGTGATAAAAGGGCAGCATAAAGGAACTCCCAGTAAAAGATTAAGAAACTAACAAAAAGGCATTTCAAGAATCGAAAAAATACTGAAAGAAGATTGCCAAGGAAAAAAGGGATAAACGAGAAAAGATTCATCGTCCAACCCATGTATAGTAAGAAGATAAACAACAAGAATCTCACAACCCCATAAACAAAAACTCACATAATTCAAAATAAATTCATACATACCTGTATATATATATTTCTGTGCAGAAGTTGATGGGATATAAAGAGAGTAGTGCCTAACGGATTTACTGAAAGTGACTTGATTTCTTGCGAACACTGTGTCAGTGTGTTAGTGAGAAGGGGAGAGAGAATTCGGCAAATGGAGAATGAGACAAGAACAAATGGAGGGGGAGCTGGTGGGGGACTTGCAAGAATTTCGGTGCAAAATATAGAGACGGGCGACCGTCCAGATTGGGTCCCATTGGACTAGAATTACCAAGTATGCCCTTGTGCACTCTCGAGGGTAGTGACGTTCGGAGGGTAATGTGGACTTGTGGGTTATGATCGCGTACCGATACTTAATGTGTGTAATCTCTAGCCCCCTTAGTCTCTTACTCCATTGGTATGTGTCCAATGAATAAGAGTAACCTCGTCAAAGTTACAATTTCAATATAGATGACATTAAATGATAAATTAATTAAATAAGTCATTTAATTTTACATTTTATTTAACATATCATCTAATATCACATAATATTTGAATTGTAACTCCAATGAAGTTACATAGCACTACTCAATGAATAATCCTATGTAGCATCACGGATACTTCGCATTATGATAAATGCAATGGACCTCACTCATTTATTGTATAATGAATGAGTAGGATTCGCTATCATTTTATAAGACATTAATCATATATGGAGAATAATATTATGTAGCACATTCATGCTTCCGTTATATTAAGTGACAATAGACCCCACTCATTTATTGTTCAATGAATTAATGAGATTTACTATCACATATCACCTAAACTGATGTTAATAATCAATGGTGCTATATAGGTAGTAATGGACCCCAATTATTTATTGTTTATGAAATAGTGGGGTCTACTACCACTTAAATTGGTGATAATAATCAAGGAAATCACTCATAACCAGATACTCATATAAGTAGCACCACAAGTGCTTAGCAGTATGTTAGTTGGCAGTGGATTCACTAATTTATTGTCCAATGAATGAATAAGATCGACAAATATGAGTAATGATATTTGGTACATTAAATTGAACAATGAATAATATGCTATACATTTCTCACTTTTATGATCATTTAATACTGTTCATTTCCACGCACAACACATGGATGTGACGTCAATCATCTGACGATACCTACCTTTCATCCTCTTAAGATTTTTTTTTATTTTTGGGTAATAGGAGGAATTCTTTTCCCATAACAAAAGTGGTCGACAAATGCTAGAATTTTTTTATTAATGACTTTAATAAATAAGTTTTTTTTTTACGTTATCAAATGACACTTTCCAAAATTTATACAAAATTTATGCAACGAGAATAATAAATTTTGTTATGGTAAAAAATATGTAGCTAGCATAAATTTTGAGATCATGATTTATTTGTCCTCAATGAATTCGGGGGCATGACCTAAACCAGAATGTACATTATCATGAATAATCAGAACTTAGTGATTTATTTTATTTCAAACTCATTTCTAACTATATATTTTACGCGACTTACAACTTTTATAAACCTTTCAACTATATATTTCTTCAATTTTTATCAAAATCTACTAA
>CAIGRP010093068.1:0-14697 GCA_903798385.1 Fraxinus cuspidata | reverse complement strand
TTTTTATAAAATAATTATTTGTAACCAATATATTTTGTTCAAAACTAACTTGTAAATAAAGCCATTACTTAATCGAAATTAAAATCTAGGTTTTTATCAAAGTTAAAGTAAATAATTAATTTTAATAATATATTTTATGGGACCATAACTTTTCAACAACATATTTCTTAAACATTTATCAAAATATACTAAAAATCTGATTTTAATTTCCACCAGGCAAAAACAAATTAACCAAAAATTATTTAAAAGCAAAAAAAAACTTTATAATTTAAAAATTACTTAGAAGTAAAAGAACTACTTACAAGATAAAAAAAACCACTTTCGTGTAAAAATTTGTTTATAAAATAAAATACTATTAATAAGACAAAAATTCACTTGTACAATATAAAAAATTGCTTATAAGTAAAAATTATTTAAAAGTACAAAACTAACTTATAATTATAAAATTTAATTATAATTTAACATTTATAACCTGAAATTAAATATATAAAAAATGATATATATATATAGAGTGTGTTTGATCCACATTATTTTGGAAAAATGTATTCTGAAATAGTAGATTGATAGAGAATTTGTGGTTGAAAAAGATGAAAAAATTTTGATGTGATGGAAAATATTATTTTATTGAAGAATGTGTGGTTGAAAATGAGTAGAAGAATGAAAATGAAAATTTTAATGGTTACCAAACAGGGCTGTATATATATTACTTAAAGATAAAAATGACTTATAAGTAAAATATCTTTTATGAGTAAAAAAAATTAATACAATAAATTAAAAATTAAAAATTTCAATAAAGAACTTATATATAATTTTATTCTTCTAAAAAACTTTTAGAATCGATACATAATAAATTCCAAACATAAATTGAATATTTTGAAAATTATCACTAAAATCACTTAAAATCGAACTGCTCACTCTCGAAATTGATACTTTAAAAAGTTCATAACCAATATTTCTAATCTCCCTGGCATGTCCTTATACTTTGTCCCTACACTTCGCAACAGTTCTCTAATTCGAATTTTGAACAAAAACCTTCAGATTTCCCTCATTGGTCCATTGGTTAGTTTCCTAACTTTCCCTTTCCCCTTCCCCTTCCCCTTCCCCTTACGACGCACTCAGTCACATCACTGTTTTTACTCTAATCCCAATATTTTCACACAGTAAAAGCAACAACAAAGAAACCCTCATATTTTTTCATAAAAAAGCCCTCATTTACTTTTAATTTATAGTAATACTGGCCTGGAATAAATTTTAAGATACATAAATGCACTATGAGAAAAGGGTGCAACAGAAATGGGAGTGGCTAGCAAGGCATGGAGGTATAGTGGGGGACTTGTGTTGAACAGTCTGGACTTTTCAATACCTCAGCAGCAGAAGGCAAAGCAGCAGTCACAGAAGCTGCATTTTTATAATTGTTTTCTGGGCTGGAAATGGCGGCCGACGGTGGCGGTGCCGTGGACGGTGGTGTGCGGACTGATGCTTTTCGCCGTTGGATTGATTTCTCTGTTCACGGGACACGTGGCGTCTGATCTCGAGTGGTACTCTCAGCGCCTTGTCAAGCGTACTTGGTACTATAAACTGGTATTATATGTATTCTCTCTCACTCCAAGACTCATTGTTTGCTTGTCTTTGCGTGTTTCGATTTCATCAATTTTTGTTGGAACTGCGAATTATTATCTTTATTAAAGTAAATATGAAGGAAGATTATGCAACGTTTTGCTGTTTCTTTTATTTTTTATTTTTTGCTATATCGAGTTGTTGTGATCTGAATTCTGAAATGCCATTTTTTGGGATTATTTTTTTAACTCTTTTATCTTTTCTTGTTTTGTCTCCTGAAGAAAGGTTTTTTAAGCAGTTTCTGTAGAACCCAAACTGAATTCAATTTTCTGTTGGTGACTCTCTGTTGTTATCAGTTATGCAACTTCAACTTCTTCTT
Organism: Fraxinus cuspidata; assembly: GCA_903798385.1. Classification (NCBI taxonomy): domain Eukaryota; kingdom Viridiplantae; phylum Streptophyta; class Magnoliopsida; order Lamiales; family Oleaceae; genus Fraxinus; species Fraxinus cuspidata. Next base: position 12,761 of record CAIGRP010093068.1, on the reverse strand, counting down.
CTGGTGGTGGCTTAGTGCTTATTGTTGTTTTTGTTTCTTCCCGATTGATTGCTGCTATAAATTCTAGAATCTGACACCAATTAGAGCTTCAAAAGTTCTGCGGTCAAAGGGAAACATCAAGTTCTGATACCAAATGGATGACGGACATGCATGTTGCATAATGGAACCTCGAAAGAAGAGGGGAAATAGGAGACTGCTAGGCTAGAAGGTTGTACGCGGAGTTCATGCAAATGCTACTTTAGAGTCGAAAATAGCAGGGTGGTGAAGCGTTTCTTTCTGTTCACCTCGCTTGTTCTCTCTATCTGTTGTATGGGGAAATGTCCATTTGTTTGGGAGGTCTAGAAATGGAAGTAGGACATTTGATTTGAACAGGAATTTTTTCATAATTGAAGTACTACAAGATAGCTCCTGAAAGTTTTTCGAAGGTAGAACTAGAGTATTTTTATCGACATCGTTTCTGTATTATAGTTGGTTTTACTCTTTATTCCATGGCATTGAAGGTTGATTGTTGGTAGTAAATAAACAACATTTCCTACATGATGATGCTCCAATGCATCCATCAAGCTCTTTGTTTGCATTATTATTTTCTGTAAGAGAATCACAGATTAATTCCTCATTCCATTTGAGAAATGGTATTTGTCAGCTGGTTAACTGCATTTTTAAGGACTGGAGACAAAGTTGAATATCATCTATTTGCATATCTTGTTCTCACTGTTTGTATTACACGTGACATTGAAAATTCAGTTATTTCAATTTATCATGTAAAAGTCAAAACCATGTAACTCTTGATCTTTTCCTTATTGTAGGGTAGGGGTAGCCGTGCACCAATTGATGTATGGCAGTCAAAGTTTTCAAACTTTTATTATGGTTGCAGTGAGAGAGGTCCTCATTTTGCACGTAAGTTTGTTCATCTGTTTCAATTACCCTTTTCAAGATAGGGGACAGAAGTTAAAGCTAATGCGGCATTGTTCTCCATTTTTCATCTAGTGTTATCAAAGTTTCTTATCAAAATCTGAAACTAGAATGCTTGGATAATATTGCAATATCAGTAATGGTGGTTGATATATGGTTATAGAATTATTACATTGGTTCAGTTTTTCTATATCAAAAGATGAGGTGCACTGGATTCACTTAAGATGATGTTCTGGAGACATGAAAGCTGTAGTAATAACTATTATCTCTAATTTTGCTTTTGTGGAAAAATTGCTGGGGATTGTGTATGTCACCACATGTGGAAAAGAGATAATTACAGCTTTGCATCAATATGTTGTAGTCTGTTGTGAGCCGTTATTTCAACTTATTTCTCTTCCATATTGAAAGATAGAAGGGTATGGCTATTGAAAAGAAAAAGCACTTTAAAAGGGATCAACTACAATGGGGCATCCTTTGATAAAATCACCTTAATTTTCTATTTATCACTTCTTGTGAACATATTTTTCTTGCTAATCTTGATATACTTAATGAATATGTAGTGCTAAGATAGTCATTAGTAACGATCTTATTATTTTTGAACTCTTATATACAAAGACACACATATAGACATACACCTATCTAGACACATACACTCTTTCTCATGGTTAATGGTGATAACACCTTCGTGGCTGGACAAAACTCTTTATTGCATCTGAAGATTTGTCCCTAGTCATGTCTAAATGGAACTCATTGTTTTCTGCAGATTTATTGAATTGCTTCTTCACAAATACAGTTAAGAACTAATTATTTACGTTGTTTACTTGAGGAATGTAGAATTTGCTCGAGCTTGTCTTGGCATGTCTTGTTTGTATCTCTGGCTCCTAAGATAAGATGAGCTGAGCTTGAATGCAGTCTTAATCCAGTCAAGAAATGGACGTTGGGTTGAGTCCAACTCGATAAACAGAATAGCATTTACTCTGTTCTTTATCTATATATACTTGCTTTGCTCATATTAGGCCTGATAAAAAAGCTTGTTCAAAATCAACTTGAAAGATAAACAAACCAAGATTTAGACATACACAGCTTGTGAGATGCACTGATCAAGCTTGAGAGCCTAAACCTTGGCTACGCTCCATTGACACCCCTAAATTACTCTTCTAATTTTCAAGTACTAAAAATTCACCTCTAACACTGCTAACTATAATCTATAGCTGCTGTCCGCGAGCGATTGTCAAATGGCTACTTACTTATTGCAACCAGTGGAGGACTCAATCAACAAAGAACTGGAGTAAGTGTTTTCTTGCTCTCTTCTCTGTATATACTTTATAAGCCTTGAAAGTTGAATATATGTGCGTGTTAGTATTTTCTCCATTTTCTTTTTTGAAATCACTCTATTAAGGAACTAAAATTTATAATTTGTTTATGATTCTTCAGATAACTGATGCTGTAGTTGTTGCTAGGATACTAAATGCTACTTTAGTTGTGCCAGAATTGGATCATCATTCATTCTGGAAGGATGAAAGGTTGGTTGACATTTCTTTTCTTTTCTTTTTTTTTTTTGCTGGAAACAATTTTTTTCTACTCCCTCCCGTTACAATTTGAATGATGTCCTTTCCCTTTCACTATGTTTTAAATTAATGCTACATACCCAAAATAAATACTTTTAAATCCTTTTGCTGCACTACGTTCGAATAAATCCTATATTAATCTTCAGTCTCAATTCACCCACTCTTTCTCCCTTTTCTAACTCAAATTAGGAGCCATGTGGGGATTCTTTTGTCAGTAAAAGAGTATAAATGTCCGAAGTCTTCTCTCCTAAAAATCAGATCCAAGCCGTTCGAATTGCATTGGACAATAAAAGTCCGGTACACAATAATAGAGGCAAGGAGTCCCAGAGGATTATGAGTGCAAGAAATATTAGAAACAGGTCAAACATCAAAAAGAGCATTCCAGTACTGCTCCATATAACTTAAGTCAATTGACTAAATACACTAGTACTTGACCCACAGAGAGGTTAAGCGTATCAAATAATTACCACCTAACGAAAAAGTTATAGGTACCCAAATCAAATTTGGAACATCTTCTTTGTCATGTAAGGAACAATAAAACACTTCAATAAATATTACTCCATTGAAAGGAAAAAAAAATAAATTAAAGAAAGTTCAATTGTCCATTCACAGTAGAAAATAAACTGTAAGGTTTCAAGGACTACAATTTAATGCCTAATATTATTTTTAGAATACACATTAGAACATAAACTGTAAGGTTTCGAGGATATTTAATGCCTAAAATGATTTATAGATTATGTATATTTAAGTCTACTATCTTTTCTCATTCTGTATTTCTTTGACATGCAGTGATTTTTTCGACATTTTTGATGTTCATTGGTTCATCTCTTACCTATCAAAAGATGTCCCCGTAGTCAAGAAAGTCCCAGAAAAGGTCATGAAATCAATGGAAAAGCCTCCATATACCATGCGTGTTCCAAGAAAATCAGATTCTGAGTATTACGTTGAGCAAGTGTTGCCCATTCTTTTGAGGAGACGTGTAAGATGGAAAACTCTGTCAAAGTTAGTTTTGTAACATTTGATGGAGCATGTGCATGGCTTAATACTTCTTCCTGCAGTTGATCTTTGTTTTGTTTTTTTATTATTATGTGCATGAAAACAATAATTCTTAAATTTTTTGTTAAAGCTGCTTTGTCCTGGGGTGCTGATAGATCATGCTAAGGTGAAAGTTTATTTGTTTGCCTGCAGCCTGTCGTACTATTTATGACTTCAGGATCAGCGAAAGTCAATCTTGAACACTACTCTACCCAATGACACTCCCATTGTTCTTCTCATTTTTTTCCTTCATTTATGACTAGAAAGGTTTCACCAATGAAAATATACCTGAATGTCGTCTTTAGCATGGAAAAATAGCCAGCTCGCATTGAAATTATATGTCTAAAATATGTCTTCCATATGGAATTCTTCGTGGGTATTTACTTTGGAGTCGGGACTCTCAGTGGCACCAAGATAGGATGAACAAATGTGGTTTACAACAAAATGGGTGGCATCTTAGTGGTGGCATCAATGTTAGAGGCAAGTGCTTGAAAGTTAATCATTCATTTGCACATGGTCTACATAAAATTGTAGAGACAGTCTGATGTGAGATCTTTATGGTTCTATTTGCAGAGATGCCTCAGTCTCAACATTTCTTTCCACAGATGGAGAAACACTCTTTTGGGGCCTATTTCCTTAGGAATCTAACTGAGAGGGATTAGATTATTGTTCTTCTTTTTGCAGCTATTACTTCACATCCTCGTCTACCCAAGATTCTAAAATCTGATTATGAAATATTCTTAAAAATTTCATCCAAGCCATTCTTGAAATCTGTCAAATATTGTACTTTCTATCTTTTTGTTGTGGACAAACATTCTGAATGCATTCCCTTTAAAGTCGAAGGTTTTGATTAGACTTTGGTTTATAATAATATTAATGCCAACAGTTAAATTATAGATGAGAAGACCCCCGTAAAGCTCTTAGTCCAGATTTTTTTTTTTGACGTGTAAGGTATCATGTGAGACAAGTAATCATCTATTCCTTCTCCTTTAGCTTGGTAGTTTCATGTGAAAGGGTTTGTCTAGCTGCTGTTTGAGATTTTATGCAAACCTGATTCTTTTAGAAATTCCTCACAAAGGTAATGTATAAAAATCCTGTGTTACTATGCTCCCTTTGACATTTTGGGATATTACAGAGAGAATGCAAAACCTTTTCGAGGTCAATATATGACGTTTTTGTATAGAACAGAATTTTCTTTCTTCTCTCTGGGCTCTAACATCCTGTGCCCTGATATTATTTCATTACAAAATCTTGGAGAGATAAGTGAGCTGATACCTTGTACTAGTAATACTTTGTATTATCCATGGGAGGATATCTTATCCTCTTAATATTTAAGTTCCTCATTCTTTCAGTACTTTCAGTTTTCAACTAAAATATTTTATAGAAAATTTGGCTCCAGCTCTGCTCTTTTAACTTTCGAATGCCGTTTAAAGAAATACCTTTCTAACAAGATGCCTGCAGACTGTTAATGAAGAGCTTTGGCTAATAAACATTTTATAAATTCTCTGCAGGTGGTTCAGTTGACGAAGTTCGATTACAGACTCTCCAATGACCTCGATGAAGATCTCCAAAAGTTGCGTTGCCGGGTAAATTATCATGCTTTAAGATTTACTAAACCTATAAGAAACCTGGGTCAAAGGCTTGTGACACGAATGCGAAAGATGGCAAAACGTTTCATTGCAGTTCACTTGAGGTTTGTAAATTTTGATATGTTTAGAAGTTTCTTATTTTTTCTCAAGTTTTAGGTTGAAAGTGACTATCCATGAAATCTAGCGTATACCTCTCTTTTTTCTTATTTGGTAATTGATCCTGGTGAATAGTTGTCAACTTGAAAATTAAATTTTCACATGTAGTTGGCTACTTGAAATTCCTTTCCTCCCTTCTGCACCCCCACACACTTTTCTTTACTGCAAGAAGATTAGCATACTTCTCCATGAGCTGACTGCTTATGCTGCATAGGTTTTAATTACTATTCTATGAATGTGATGATATTTAAGAAAGATATTTGAGTTTTATCATTTGTAGGTTTGAACCTGACATGCTGGCATTTTCTGGGTGTTATTATGGTGGAGGAGATAAAGAAAGATTTGAGCTGGGTGAGATAAGGAAGCGGTGGGAGACACTACCTGTAAGATTCTGATCCATATAAGCATCCGTTTGATGCACATTTTTTGCTACCAATAATGTATTTTTGTGTCAAATCACGTGGGCCCCGTAACTGTCACTTTGATCTTTTGGTCCAAGAAAAGATATGTGCTTCTGCCTTATTTTCATAGTGATCAGTTAGATTTTGTACAGGGGTAGAATGGAGAATATGTATCCCTGAATTGTTAAAGAGTGCACAGTTTTTGTCAGTATGGTTACTGTTCCAACGTTCAAAAAATGTCTACAAATAGCAAAAAAAGTGCATCAAACAGGGGCTAAATGTTCTTTAGACTTGTTTTGGCGTCAAAGCTTTAATCTAATAATTCTAGAAGTTGTAAATTATTAATGGTTTGTCGCACTTTAAAGCTGGGAAGATCCAAATTTTAATATTAAATCTCTAAACCAATTTTATTTATTTTGTTGAGTCAGGAAATAAGTCCCGAGGAAGAGCGAATGCGAGGGAAGTGCCCACTGACCCCACACGAGGTGGGTTTATTGCTGCGGGCACTTGGTTTTGAAAATAACACTTACCTTTATGTTGCATCTGGAGAAATATATGGTGGAGAAGAAACACTGAGGCCCCTCAGAGAGCTCTTTCCAAACTTCTATACAAAGGAGATGCTTGCTGGAGAAGAGTTGAAGCCATTTCTTCCCTTTTCTTCTCGTATGGCAGCTATCGACTACATTGTTTGTGATGAAAGTGATGTCTTTGTCACAAATAATAATGGAAACATGGCGAAAGTCCTAGCTGGTCGAAGGTAAATATTGAAAAAAATCAATTTTCTGTTCTAGTTGGCGCATTTATGATGCTGAATCTGTTAACTGTTAGAATTTTGTAAGCTAATTAATTTCCTTGCAGCTAAGGTGATAAAGAAGACGATATGTCCTGTATGATAATGGTAAATAATGAATGAGAACTCAAAATGGTAGTCAAGCAATTAACTGACTTATATATTCAAAACCTCCAAGAAATATTTTCGCCCTGTACATGAAAATTCCACTGCTCATCACACAGTTTCTACTTTTCATTATTATATTTTTTTAACTATTTAGCCCACAACTTGGCTGATTTGCATTCTCATCTTTTCCGCGTATCCTCTAAGTGCCAAATTCGATGCAAATTGCAACTTTCTTCAATTCTTTCACGTGGCCACAATTGCCTACTTTTCGTATAAGCCCGAAAATGGCTTTACACCTCCCATTAAATGGCTTAATACTTCACATTCTCCCACTTAAAGTCATTTTCGCGATCTGTCCATCCATTTTAATTGTGCTAGTTTTATGTTGCTTACTTCTCTGCTAAGTCATAACAGGATCTACACCATTTGAACTTGTAGCTGTTGATTAACTTGTCATTACATTTGCTACTTTCTCCTTGGTCTGTATCTTTAGCATATCAATGCTTGCATCTTCCACTAGTTTCTGCACAAAATGATATTGTACACCTAAGTGCTATGTCCTCAAATGAAAGACCAGATTCCTTGTGATGTGCAAGGTACTCTGATTGTTGCAAAACAAGGGATTATTTTCTTGTCCATTGCCCGAAGTCTTCCATAAGCCTCCTTACCAGCTTGTATAATTGACATGTATTCTGCTTTTCTGAAGATAAGCTATAGTTTCCTGTCTTTTCCATCTCGGTGAATTTGTATTCTGTAGTCCTGTTTGCTGATCTTAAATCATTCATAGCAAACTCCCTGGATAATTGTCTTCAATTCTTCAACTCAATCTTCGTTGGGGCCCGTCATTATCTCATTTACATACAAGAAGATAATGAAATCATTATCAGTTCCAGACCTTTTGTGGTACACACAAACTAATAATGAAATGGTCAAATATCATGTACCAAAATTTCAACGAGTGTTCTAGACTTTATAGAGATTTTGTATACCGACATGTCAAGTCCTTCCCTCCCCCCCTTTTTAGCGAAAACCTTCTAGTGGGATTGTGCAAGTTTATTGTTGATGTAAAAATGACTTTAACTGGGAGAATTTGAAGTGCGAAAATATTATATTTGAAGTGGCTTCACACAAAAAGTCTTCACAGCATTGTACCCTGTGGAAGTATTGAAAAAATGTTCAATTTGCATTGAATTTTGGCCAAGGGATATGCAGAAAAGGTGAGGATGCAAATTAGTTGATGTATAAATTGCTGAGAACTTACAATCATGATAGAAACTTCACGATGAGCTAAGATGATGGTAAATAGAATTTGAAATAAATAGAAGAGTATTTCTGAATAGAATTGCAACGAATAGAAGAGTGTCAAAAGATAGATGCATTAGAGTAAGAGAGAGAAACTCAACTCCCGAGTGTTTCCTACTTGGTATCTCATGTTACAAGAATAAAATGCTATAGTTTTCTTGTATTTACAGAGGTGGTTGTATATTCTTCTAAAAGTGAAAGCTAAAGCAAGATAGAGGTTGTTGTGTATTCTTATAAAAGTGAAATCATTCTACACTTATCACTGTTTTCCTACTCCAATTTAAATTGGGGATTTTCCAAAAAAATCCTGGTAGCTAGTTTATTTTAATTTTACTTTATTTTCAAGCTAACTTCATTATATTAACTCTTAATGTTAATTACTCTACTAAAATTTTAACAACGAATAACATACAATTAGGGACCTCATCCTGTAGCTGTGATTAGAGATTCTACACCCACTATATATGGCATATAGTACAGAGAGGCCCACGGGACAAGAAATGTTTGTACCAGCTCATTAGTTAAGCATATGATAAGAAACATTCAAGTAGCAGTTAAATAACAAGATATTTCCCTAGGAAAATTTTGACACGGGCAGTAGCGTTATTGTCATATTGTTTTCCGCTTTCCGCCTACACATCTACCACAAATAGTTATGGCTAAAACTCTAATCCAAAACCCTAAACAGTTCTCTCTCCAATATACTTCTAGGGTTCTTATCAACTTGGGTACTGTCAAGTAAAGAGAGAACTTGGCAATACTATATTTTGACGACAAAGATGATTATCTTATTATCTATGGTTATAGAATTTGTTTGACAAACCTTTACACACCTGCCCAGTTGAGGACAGGCCTGTTCATGGTTTCCCTTACCCTGGATATCCATATTATTTTTAATGTAATATGACTTAGAAACAACTCCATTCATACTTCGTTTTTTATTTCCCAAGGGGGCTAATTTTCTTTTCTAACTAGTATGTAATGCTGCTTATTCTTCTCAGTTTCCGTGCTGTGTGTCAACCATTACTTTGTACACAACCAATATGATTCCCACTTGGCTAATGACTCGCTCATGAAGAATTTGTTCCACCTTCGTATACATGGTGTTGTGTCAAACTCAAAGTAGCAAACCTTGTTTGCTGCATATGTTGCTATATTCACTCGAGTAAACCAACTCTGACAAGTCGGTTCAGTAGGAGATCATGTTTCTGTCTATGAATAGCCAAGTATAAGGAAGACTGGATGTGTGTTCATCATTATATATGCTCAGTGTCTATAAATTAGAATGAACCAAATAATGTCAAATGTGTTTGAAAAGTCCAGTTGTCAACGTGGGATGATATTGCAGTTATAACTTGAGTAGAAATGTTTTGTATAATCAGATAATATGTCATAATTAGACGATTTCTCAAAGCTCTTTTCATATCAATATTTCCTGCAATCATAACCATGAATGCTCCTTTGGAGAAGTACTAAACTCAAAATAGTGTATTCCAAATACATAGATTTTCACAAAATTTCGAGTTAATTTTAGCTTCATGAAAGATTGTTGACCAAAAATGTTAATGGTTCACTTAGTGTGGGCCCAAAGGAATAGGTGACAGCGTATTCACCTATCAACTTGACAATGAATCATGGTGTACTCCATAAATTAAGTCAAATGATCTCATTGCTCTGATAAAATGCTGCATGTTCAGTTTAGTAGAAAAAATTTCTAGTCTATGAAGAAGTTCCACTTCTTAACTATGCCTCTCCATGACAGTATATTTTTCCATGTTAATGACTTGATGAACATAATTAGTAGGTTGAAATCATAATTACCTCGAGAAGTTGGTGGTAAACATTGTTCTCTGCATGATATGTTTGGGACTTCATGATTATGTCCATCTCTTGACTAAAGTGAACTTGTTTTCTTTTCATATTGAAGGAGGTATATGGGACACAAAAGAACCATCAGACCTAATGCGAAAAGGCTTAGTGCTCTGTTCACAGCACGAGATAAAATGGATTGGAGTACCTTTGCTAGAAAGATCAAATCATGCCAAAGAGGATTCATGGGAGAACCTGAGGAGATAAAACCAGGAAGAGGTGAATTTCATGAATATCCAGCCTCGTGCATCTGCCAAAAACCGCCCAAATATTATGTTGCAAACAAAAATAAAGGAGACCAGAAATTCAAAAAAAATGTGAATGTTTCCGAGGCAGAGTCCAGCAACAGAATCTTCGGAAATGAACGCGAAAAGAGTGTACTGAAATGGAAGAATAGAACTACTAGCAATGAACCAGTCTCTATCACAGAGGACATTGACCATGATGATTTTTTGTCCGACTAGATGAAATCCTCTTAGATGTCAGTACCTTGAATTCATTATGATAACTGTGTTATGTTAAGCCCTGCTATGCCAGCTCCATTAAGCTACTATTCTCTGTGCCAAAGGTGTGAAATGAGTAACAAACCAAAGAACAAGGTGAGTTAAATGGTGCATATGAATTGCTGGATGGAGATCCATGTATAGCTTGTCTGTAACTTATGGTGCCAGCAATTGTCTATAATTTGTACACTTGATTTGGAATGTGTTGGAAGTGTTTTTTTTTCCCCTTCTATGAAATCAACTTGTCTTTACTGTTTTGCTTGGCAGTTACTTCAGTTTGATAGATGAATTGAGATTTTAACATTTTTTGCTTTCACAGTGGTAATTGTTTTATCATTAGCTAATGACAGAATGTCATTTGTGCATTCTGTCACCCAAGGTGTACACCTGAGTGTACATGTAGCAAGACCCTTAAATTTTGAATCTTGTTATATGTATATCAAGATTTACCTAATGAATTTCATGTTACATGTCACTGTACAATTTTCAAGTTTAAAACACGATCAACTTTTTCATCAAATTTTTTTCCTCCACATATTTTTATGTAATTCATTATGTACAATTTTTTATGTACAAATAACCAAATTTTTAAATTTTACATGGCTTGTGGAGATCTACATTGTGAACTGTAATTACCCAGAAACTACAACATACTGACATACAAGGAACCATTGCCAGAAAGTTGGTTATTAGTTTAAGAGCACGAGGTGTCCATCTTTTTCAGGGTAAAATGGGCTAGAGATAATGCCTCGAATGTGCTCCTAGGAAGAGCTTAAACGACCTTTCAATAAAAGGATAGAACGCTTAGTGGTGCGACACAACTCTCTAAGGAACTCACCAGAATAGCATTGTAACTTCGGGCCCGATTGCGCAGCCCTTTTACAATGCATTGCGACAATGTTTGCAGGTTATCTAATCGTGTTAGGCACATTGTAGATGATTTTCACTTCGATGAATACCCCGTTGTAAATAAATTTATGTATAACGCATACTCGTGATGATCAAAGCTCGACATTCTCAGGAACGCTTAACCACGATAATTTAATTAACTCTTCGACTCAGTAAATACTTGAGAACTTGGGGATAAAAAATTTGTAGATTTTTAAGAATACCAAAATTTGAAAGTTTATTTCTTTTTTATTCAAATTCAACATCTCAATCAACAAACTTGGAACTTCTAAAACAAAATCAAATTCACTCTTAATTCTTGATGTACAATTATTGCATTTAACAAATCACATATTTCAATACTCTATTTTTTAATTATTTAAACCACATTTAAATTTATTGGTCAATTGGTGTACAAAAAATTATTTTAAATAAAATATAAAGAAAAATCAATAAATGTTTCTTGATAGAGCAAAATGAATGGTCAAAATAGAGAGTTTGTTGGACAGTATAAAAATTTTGATTCTCTAAATTTAAAGACGATCTATATAATATGTAAGATGATCTTTAAGACATACCTAATTAAGTAAAATAAAATAAATATAAAACATCTCCTAATTACATCACGATTGCATCAATAATTAATGGAAGAGAGATGTACAGTGGATTCGCTATTAAATGCATATGCATATATCTTCTATTAATTAAAGGAAAAGACACATAAAATTTGAACACGGTTAATATTTTAAAATTTTTTACGAATTTATTGGAAACTTACAAATTTTAAAATTTAAGTAAACAAAATAAAGATAATGTAATTTCGATTTCAAATGAAATTCTCTCTTTTCCTCGATTAAATTATATTCAAATCATTATTTTAAATATCTAGAAGTGGTATGGTTGCCATTACGAGTCATTGATGAGAATCTTGGAGGCTAGGTCATCAAGCATCGAATTCAAATAAGCCTTCATTCTATTTTCAACTTAATACTTATGAAAAATAAAGAAAGAAATATTCTTCTAAACTTATTAGCACAAATGTATTCTTCCTAAAATATTTTGAATTACATCATTTTCACTAAACGAGAGTTTCACAAATATAAAAATTGTAAAGATTTTTGAACTCTTTGAACAATTTTCATATTTTTTTTCATCTAATTTTATTGCAAAATATTAGAATAGTTTCATATATCTTGATCTTACGCCATAAATAATAATTACACGTTTTAAATTTTCTTTTGATAAATTTGACACGATGATCAATTATTTTTATTAGCATTTATACATGTAAATATTATTATCGTCGTCATAATCATCGTAGCTTCTCTTCAATAATTATTCTCATAGTCGTCATTATATTGTTATAAACAAATTGCCGTCAACCGACCAAGTTTTTTCTATAATCCAACTCCTAAAAAAGGACCTAAATCAAGGTCATTTTGTTCACTTATTAAGCTTATCTCTACTAATGTTTTTATATAATCAATTATTTGTATTGCAATCACTTTCAACTAATCATTCATAATTAATTAAGGCCGGTTGGTCGGTTCCAATGAATATTCTTAATCAACTCCAAGTTGGCCACTGGTCCCAAAAACCTAATTCTACTGCGCATTACATAAACCATGCATGCTATCAGT
>CAIGRP010093063.1:0-21822 GCA_903798385.1 Fraxinus cuspidata | reverse complement strand
TTATCACTAAGTCTCTTAGGACAGTTTTTGATAAAATGACCTTCTTGACAGCAAAAACACTTTTACCTTTAATCTTCATTTTATCTTTCTGAAAACTTTTCTTCTTGTTTCCTAATTTCTTATTGAAGTGACTATTTTTGGGATTAAACCTAGATCTTACCATCAGATGTATACCACTAGCAGCCTCTTTTCTTTAAGATTTTAACTCTAACTCCTTAGTTCTTAAGGCATTAATAATTACTTCAGTAGTTAGGGTACCATATTCAATAGCATTTTTAACATCTTTATATTTATCACCTATTAAATTTAGTAAAACCACAGCCAACTGTCCACTTGAGAGTTTCTTGTCACAGTTGGTTAGGTCGCGGGTTAATCTGTTGAATTTATCAATATTGGTTTCAAGGTCAAGGGATGTGTTCAGTTTAAAACCAAAAAAATGTTTTAGAAGAAAAACCTTATTAAGCATAGTTTTGTTCAAATAAGTGGTTTCTAATTTTTTTCCACAATTCAGTTGCTGTTTTTGTTTCACCAACTTCTCTTAGCACATTGTCAGACAAATGCAAAAAAATAGAGCTCCATGCCATTTCATCTTGTTCAGTCACTTTACTTGTTTTGAGATCAGTAGGCTAGAACTCATCAATGGCTTTTGCACATTTTTGTTGAAGTAAAAGAGCTTTTATTTTCTGGCACTAGAGACTAAAGTCTCATTTGCCATTAAAAACTTCCAATTCAAATTTTGAAGAAGGCATAGTAAGCAAATTGAATAAAGAATTAATATGTGCACATCAGTTACAACACACCATATGCAAATGCAATATGTAATAATCCAGCTATCATCACTCAAGAGACAGAGCAGAATGATACAGTGACTGCAGAGATGTGTAAAGTAGTGTTCAGTGATCCAGAGAGTTAATTCCAGGTAAGACAGTCACAAAAAATAGATCTAAATACTCAGAGGATTATTTAGATAATCACATATTGAAATATGCAGGGTTTTTAAGTATACCAACAGAGGTTTAAAATTAAGGACCGTGACACGAAATCAAGGCAACCTCAGATTCCAGATAACTCTAATGGTTTCTGGACAAAGGTATTGCCAAGAAGAGTCTTAAACACAAGTTTAAAACAAACATTTTACCAGAAAAACTTTGAAGTATAAGAACTCTGTGCAATCAAGTGTATAGCTGGAACAAACTCACCAAATCCCTTTAATTAAGGTTTCAGAAATAAATTGAGCACATTGAATCAGAAGTTAAATGATAAGATTTGCACAAATTGAAGTCAAGAACCTCCGTTTCAACGATTTGATACCACTATAAAGATTTAGTTCTTCAGATTAGTCAATATACATCAACATAATCAATTAAATGTGTAATATCAACAAGAAAAAGGAAAGAACACAAGATTTTTTGTCCTAAGGCAAGGGTTCAGAACAAAGTTCATAATCTCCTTTTGAGCTTCCGCCAAATCGGAAGAAATCACTATATTATCAAGAACCAAACTCTGTTCAATGATTACACCATGGCACTTAGAAGAATTACCCAAGATTACATCACAGTAGAGGAAAACCTACAGACTGGTCGTATATGGTAAACCACACAAGGATACCACACTAGCCCTTTGATAATCACTCAAGATATATACAAGAACTATATAAGACAAGATCTAAAGAGGCTTCCAATTTTGAGTGCAGAATATCAAAGACGGAGAGAGAGAAAGCACAAAGAGAGTTGAGAGAATGAAGAATGAATTTTCTGCCCAATCCTCAAACCCTAGATGCGTATAAGAGAAGTCTCTAGAAGGTCTTCATCCAACGGTCCGTGGGGTGACACTTGGCTACATCTCCACCATTCAGCCATAAGTAACAAAAAAACGCCTGAATATACAAAACATGCTTTTACCAATTGAAAACCCGAAATTCAACAAGTTAACAGTCCAGCCCAATAACAACAATTTAGCCCGACACAGCCAGGTCCAATAGGTCATCATTGAAAATCGGAAAGCCAACAAGTTAACAGTCCAACCCAAAAACAACAATTTAGCCCGACACAGCCAGGTCCAATAGGTCATCATTGTGCCATTTTCTCCACAAACCCATTTTTCTTTATATAACTAGTTAGTAATTTTATATTTGCTTGTTTGTGTGATATTTTAAAAAATTAAAATTTTGAAAAAAAAAAAAAGAAGAACGTTTGTATATATTTTTTATTTTATGTGTGTTTATGTGAATTCGATAGCCCTGTCTACTAATGGAATTTGACTTGGGAATGGATGAGGAATGAATTCCTTTACAGCGTGAAGGGAGCTTATGCTACTTAAAAAAAAAAAGACCCTTCTGAATCAGAATGCATTTTCGGTCTGCAAGGACAGTATTACAAGGATTTCGATTTCTCTCAAGTAATAAACTGTCGGAAGAAACCAATTCTCTCCGATCTTCCTCCCGAGAAAGAGAACGATGAGAAGGTTGGAAAATTTCCATTTTACTGCAAGAATGGTAATCTTTTGCCGAAAATTGTGAATGAAACCAAGGCAAGGTTTCAAGGCAACAGCCATCTTCCTGTTAGAAGTATTCAAACTTCCACCTGATATGAACAGAACTTCACATAATCCACCTCAAAATTGGAAATTGAAGGTGTGCTAAATCCAGCCTACAAATGCAACCCTCTTTTCAGAGTTGATCCTTCGGAATTTCTGGATCCTAGTGGAATTGCTTCGACTACATCGACTGTTGCCAGCTGGCAAGTAACGTGTAACATTACTCGTCCCAAGCCTAAGCATGCCAAATGCTGTGTTTCTTTCTCTGATTATTATTCTGATTTGGCTATTCCTTGCAATACTTGTGCGTGTGGTTGTGATGATGATGCATGTTGCGATAAAAATGCAGCTCCATTGATGCTTCCTCCTGACGTCCTTCTTGTCCCTTTTGACAAAGGAACGGAGAAAGGAAAAGCTTGACACACAACTAAGAGCAAAGGTCATCTACCAGCAAAATTGCCTTGTCCGGACAATTGTGGTTTGAGCACCAACTGGCACGTTAACTCAGACTATAAAACCGGATGGACAACACAGATCACGCTCTTCAATTGTGATAAGTTCTCATTTTCTGATTGGTTCGCTGCTATTCAGTTCCCGGGATACGAAAGCGTCTACTCTTTCAATGGCACAAAACTGTCTCAACCTAAGAACACCATTTTGATGCAAGGATTGCCAGGTCTAAATGACTTGGTTGGAGAAGTTAATGGGACAAGTCCTGCTATAGACCCTCGAGTTCCTGGAAAGCAGCAATCAGTGATTTCATTCTCGAAGAAAAACGTGAAACATATAAACGTATCACAAGGGGATGGATTCCAAGTTATATTCAAATGGAGAGGAACGTGCTCTTCCAAAAGAGATACCTAAACGAAGCGGTGCACATCGTGTTAAGGAATAAAATCTCACATCGAATAAAATGAAAATATAGACTAATTTATAAGAGTTTGGACTACTCCCCTTAATAATGTTGACCTTTTAAGATGGAACCTTAATTCTTAACATGGTATTAGAGTCCGTTAAACTCCAACGAACAATTCGATCCAATTAAAAATAAAGAAAATTGAGCACACAGATTTCAAAATTGGTCTGCTCAAACGAGTCACTATCTTGCAGGGGCATGTTAAGGGATAAAATCCCACATCATGAAAATATAGCAATTTATAAGAGTTTGGACCACTCCTCTTAATAAGGTTGACATTTTAAGATGGAACCCCAAATCTTAATATATCGATCACCTATCAATCTGCTGCCGGCATTTTTGCTTGTTGTTTTCACTTCTCTGCTATTGACAAATTGCTGAAGCAAACTTTTGTCTGAAACTCAAAATTCTGATTCTCTAAATGGAGTCGGTGGTGAATTTCAGACGATAAACAAGCAGAAGCAGTAGATGTGCCAATGTTGAGACACTTTTTATTCAGCTTGAGTGTAAAAAAGTTACCATTAAAAGTGGTATTTCTTATATATGTCCTTGAAGCTTTGTTGACAAGGTTCAAGGTTAGATTCCCAACTCTACCACATCTAAAATACTCCAATATATGTTGATAAGGGAAAATTATCAAAGTTTTCTCGTCTTCTGCACATATTTTACAACCTACTAAAAAAATTTAGACCGACTCAAAGAAACATTGCGAGAGTGGCTCTGATACTGTGTGGAAAGACTCGAGTCAAACTTTTAACATTACTAACATAGTTTGACAAATGTTTAAAACCATTTTGACAAATCGTAATGATTAAAAATCCTTATTAACTACTTATCGTATCTAGCCACAACTGTCGCGAGATGACATTACAAACTTATTGATTTAACACGTAATGTCTTTGTGATGCAAGCCATAGAGAAGACACGTTTGGTTTATAGTAATGTAAAATTTGCATTAGATTCTCACATGGCATAATAGGAATGTAGTATTGACATGGTTGGATAGTAGTAAGGAATTATTCTAGTATTTGTCATTGAAAATCAATTTTGGGGACAAAAAAATAAGACTAGAAAGAAAGGTGATATACAAAACTAAAGGAGTCATTTCCATCTTGATGATAATCAATACTAAGAATTAAACTTGTCCTAAACTAAATGAGACCAAACTTTCTATGTGGTCCTTAAAACTAGAGTGGAAATCTTTGATCTCCTCTTCTCAATTCCAATACCATACACATCTATCCTCATCTGGAGTGCAAAGCACATTTGTACAGGAGACGAGGGTAATGATGAGGAAGGGTTCGCGTTGGAGAATTTTGAGGGTTTATAGATTCTCTCTTCCTGATTATCTTGAAAATCGATGACGTTAAACTTAATCAGATTTTGAATGCATACTGAGCAATGTGTGAAAGTAGGCGTAAGCATTAAGGAATGGCTACTTCATATTTCCACCTAGAACTTCCCAAAAAATGTTTTGGAACAAGTTGAATTACTTTTGAGTGGATTAAAATAATAAGAAAACTGTATGAACAAATTGCAACAAGTTGATGTCATCTGTCTTCGTCTCTTTACATTCATTACATATCTTCTGCAGTTTTGCATATTAGAGGTTCATCTTTAGGATGGCTGAATGACCGATGAATGCATTTCATTTCTTTATATATTTGATATCAGTGATTAACGGTAGAAGTTCAAAGAGAATATTTAAAAATATGTCCATGATAAAATGGGAACAAGATCAAATCCTCAAACTGTTGCTTTTATTCCTGACAACAAATCAAATATTGTACACACATTTTTCTTTCTATATACAGCGATTACAGGACGCGCGATACAAAATTATAAAGCTCTGTTATGAATTTATAGACAGATAGTATGCAAAGAATGAACGGTATTTTCACATACAACAATGGCATCCCCGGGCATACTATGCTCCCAAGAACAGTCAGACGTTTATTCAGATCATATCAGCATTGGAAATATACAACTGGCTTGTTAGGTCAGGTTGCAGAATAAAATATAGGCTGTTCCCTGATAATGCCATAAATTTAAGTACATCTTGGGAACACTTCCTCCGTCGCTATGCATTTTTTGCCTGCACGGATGTTCAAACGGAACTGGGTGAGGGATGTAAAGAGCTAAAACTCATCAATGTTGTTGCTGAAAAGAAGATGCTCACATTTCGATGCATTTTACTAAAGAACTTAAAGCCTGAAACATTTTTATCAACCTAAAACATGGCTTCCAAATTGACAGAACTATTGCCCAGAAATAGAGGAAGCGTGTGAGAAGCTGTGTCAGAAAGGTAAGAGCCACAACAAACATACAGCTTAGAAGCAACTGAAAAATTTGCAGAAAGAAGTCTCTCTTTAACACCTGAAGTGCGATCCCAGCACAACAAATAACAAAAACTAAGCAATGGCAATAGACTGTTGAAGGCAGCATTTATACTATTTTACTGCATAAATAAGACAGATTTACACAAATTCTCAAAGGAAGTACTATCATGAGTATTAAATTTAATATATATCAAATTTATATATTTATATTATCCACATTATGTGTAACTTCTGTAATATATTGATGGTCTGCCTCAGCAAGGGGAGAGATTTTTTGATGTGAAAAAGCATTTTATGGGGTCGTGAACTTCTTCAACTAGACTTGAGGTGGTGGGGGTGGTGGAAGATTAATCCATGTTTTTTTTGAGCTCTTTCAAGCTGAAAGTTGCTAGTTCAACCCTAAAATCACCTAATAGGTGAATAACGCGGAATTAAATTTGTCAATTAAAATCAACAAGTCACTTTTTAATTGCTCTATATGTTTACTCAATCAAGTTAAGTTATCATATGTTGAATTGCCACAATAATATTTAGAGCAATAAATAACACAAGATTGATGACGGAGAAAACCCTTAACTGGGTAAAAATTCAGCCAAACCAATAGTTTCCACTATAGACCATAAGAACTTATAGTAAGATCCAGTCTAAAAAATCCACTAAACTCGCTGATTTAATTCCTGCAATCTCCAAGAACCGCTAGAACGGGCTTCACTCACACCTGCTCCCGATCTATTGAAATTGCCTATTTCATGTGGAACACCAAGAACACCTCGTTCTTGTACTCTTCCTGTGCTTCTAGTCTAACCTTCCTCCATTTTCAGCAACCTCTGAAAACTATCGAGAAAGTACTTTCCTGATAATATCTAAGAAGTGGGCGTTTTGGATTATATAAGAATTCGATGTTTTCTCCAAACTTGTGGTTGATTGATCTCAAAAATCAAAAGGTTTATCTCAATATTTGGATGTATTCTTAGATCTTGGAATATTGATACAAGGAAGTAAAACAATGATCAACCACCAGCAAAAACATACTTGACATTTGGTATTTATAAAAGAAGGTGTTTATGTAGTATAGGATAGATAAAACTCTTGAAAATCGCAAACTAGAGTTTTTTGGAAAACTCTGTCGCTCGAGCGCCAGGCTAGCAACAAGCGAGAGAGGTGTGTCGCTCGAGCAAGAGCCAGGCGGGCGACAATGATTCTGCTTTGGACACTCGAGCATTAGCTAGACGACAAGCTAGTGTAAATCCGACAACTCTTTCTTCTCGTTCCATACTCGAACTCCAAGACTCCTAATTCATCTATACAATCCTCCAAAGCACTCCTTGACTTTTAAAACAATCATTTTGTCTAAATAATTGCTAATACAAATAAAACCTAACACATGCCATATTCACTAGTAAATTAGGAATTTTCTATGGTAAGTGGTTTATTTTTGGTGACCGGAGCTTGGGATGTTAGGAAGGTGGAGCCACTGTCGTTACTGGTGGAAAGTGCTCAGAATTTTTCCATCCCGTTGGGTAACACTCACTCCATGGATAAATGGATTTGGCATTTTGAGGCAAACGGAGTGTACAGTGTCCAGGGTGGGTATAATTGTTTGGTTTCAGCATGCATGCTGGCTGAAAGTTCCAGTAATACAGGCAATAATGGACGGAGGAGAACTATATGAATATTACCAGCACCCCCTAAGGAAAAAATTTCGGGTCTTAAATGAGGCTATCCCTACATGTGTGAATCTAAAGAGCCATGGGGTTACTGTTGAAGACAGATGCAGGTGGTAATCAACTCCACATGCTGTTTTGGTGCGAGTTTGGAATGTGATGGGATACCCTACTTGGGAAGTTAAGGATGCATTCTATGAGTGATATAGGGGTAATGCAACCATGTGGTGCATGGAGCAATACTTGGAAATGAATTTCCTAGTTGAAATTGTGGAGGGTCTGCAGCGGCGGGGGCAGGGGCAGGGGATGGTGAAAAATCCAGTTAGGTGGAACCCGATCTGGTAGGAACAAAAAAGCTGCCTCAGGTTCAAGGGCTTAAGCTTAATTAGGATGTCACAGTAAGAAAGGACACTAGTTTTATTGCATCTGGGTCGGTGATTCGAGATAGGGTGATTTTAGCTGCACAACTGAAGATGACAGTGGGGCAGTTTGGGCAGGAGGATGCAGAGGCAACAGCGGTTCGAGATTGCCTTATTTTTACGTAGGAATGCAGTGATCTTGTCCGATATGTTATCTTTAATTGCCTATGTTAAATGTGGCTCTTGCTGCTTTATTTCTCTCAAGGAAAATCAGGCAGTCCAAAATATGACAGCTTCCTTTTCGCTTGATTATTTGTGTTGTAGTTGGACTGATTGTATTCCCCTTTTACTTTCGCCTTTTGTTTGAGGCGATAAGAATTATGAACTATTTGGATATTCAAAAATAAAAAAATAGGAAGACAGAATCATACCTTTTTCAGATATTTCTTGTGAAGTTTCATGGCACCAGTGCAAGCTTTCTTGGCATCAAGGTCTCCTGTAATGTCATTCAGTATCTGAGAATTTTAATGTGAAAAGACTCCAATTAGCTGAGAATCATAGGATAATAGTAGAGTTATAGGAATATGTTGCAACAAATGCCACAAAGTTATGTTGTTTGGAATCATTTTCTATGATATAAACTTGCATTAATTCTAATTAAGTAGAGGAAAAGGAGAACACCATATCCACAGCTTGGAGGGTAATAGCCCATACGAACAAAAAAAAAAAAATTGAAACTCACAGCTTGGAAGGTAATAACCCCTACGAACCAAAAAAAGAGGGAAAAAAAAAAGAAAAAGAAAAGAAAAATGAGATAACAGAAGTAACAAAGATTGTAGACTTAACAGAGAACACCAAAAGAGATCGCTGACAGTTGTTGGGAAATTCTACTAAATCCATCACAGTGAATCGAATTAATCAATCAATCGTAAATCACAAATTATTTTGTTACTGATGAACAAATTTTCGCTGTTTTAAACTAGATTTGTTTTTGGAGTCTGAGGAGATAATTATCAGCATGAGTCTTGCAATTTAACAAAATATATCCATGATTCCATAAAGAACTGGCAAGCACAAAAAAACAATATCATCTAGAATAATGAATTTGATCTGAAAGAAAGGTTGACAGGCAGCTCCATACTGTTCATTTCGTCTTATTGCATGCATTCTCTAGCTAATTAAAATATTTATCTTGGAAAAGTAAAGTGGTAAATTTATGAATCCATCAAGCTAACCTTAACAACGTCATCTAGTCCTCGAGCTTCTGTCAACAACTTGGTACTCTTGTCTTTCAAGACACTGGCTACAAGAAAAACAGAAATTGGGAGAGGGGCTTCAGCACTTTTGCCTCCACTTTTCATGTTTTCCCTTTCATACTTTCCACACTGGCGAGTCGACTTTGCTTTTCCTTTAGATCCGTCAGATTTTCCACGAGCTAATTCAGGGTCCTCATACATGATGAACAAGTCAGGATAGTATTCCAAGGCCCACATCATCTATAAAAAAAAAATGAGAAAATGGACGGAGAGTTAAAACCAATAGGAACTTACAACTCAGACCAAGAAATCTGTGATGATATAAACCGAAAGATGTTGTCAACAAATTTTTAAGACAGATACATTGAAGTGTGAAAAATTTCATCATCTGAAAGCGAACATTAATTGACACTAATTTTTCTTGCATTGGCCAAGATATAAATAAATGACAGTATTGAAGCATGATGAAGAAAGTAATTGGTGCACTGGCGAAGTTCAATGGATGTGACATAACTTAAAAGCTTCTGAGAGCTTTGCTATAACGTTAGCCAAAAACCACCTTTTGTTATCGGGTACTAATCGTATTCATCGATTTTGTTTCCTTTACAAGTATAGTTATGAAACCACCAGGACCATACTGGGAGGTCGGACAGGAAACCCAGGAACCTGAGTTGCAAACCAACCCAGATGAATCTATTAAACCAGTTCTCAATTGAACCGGTCAAGTACTATCAAATCTGACACAGCTTAGAAAACTGAAGACCCAATTTTGTTAAACTGGTCGGTTTATCCAAAATATTACAAAATTAGCTTCTTCCAGGTTTTGATCCTGGGACGGTGGTTTCTATGCCCACCAACTCATGGTTGCGCCACTGTAGATTGTTTTTAATTGTAACTCCCACTCAATATAACATTAAACTTGACTTTTAAGTGCCATATAAAATAGCTCACTGACAGAAAAAGAAATCAGTTATCTGTTATGATGTTTATGTTGGAGAGTATTATGCAAGAATTTAATAAAATTTGACTAGCCTAGTATTAAAAGAAAATGCTGTGCTAGTTATTTAATTATCAAATAACTATCTTATTACTTCATTGCTATTTATATAAACAAATTTTAGCTAAGATAAATCTGATTTCTTAAGAGAAAAATGTCCAATGCACAAGTAAAATGAAGATAATACAAGTATAATACAAAAATAATAGTATAAAAAGCACACAAATAACAATGTACTAAATGATTAGTAAATAATGAGAAAGAAAACATTCCCTTCATCTTCTACTTAAAACAACTTTATCATAGCAATGAATTAGGTTTATAATGTCAAAAAGGGCATCACTAGTGTCTGTATGATGAAAAAAAAACTTGACACGCAAAATAAAAAGAATAGGTTTGTATTATTGTCATTATTGATTAACCAATTCAAAACTTATATTTTATCTCCAAAAGAGTACCATATCAGTTTGCAGAAGAGTTCAACTAATGTCTTCTAAATTATCTATAATTCTCTTGGCTATTGACCCAACCCAAGTCAACGTCTAGACCAGGTCTGGTAACTTTGTTTACAAGTCAAATTCTCCTTTGCAGAATCACATGGATTAATGAAATTAGAATTGATGGTTTCATTTTGATGATGATCCTTGATAGCGTGAATATAAAGGAAAAAATAAATAAATAAAAATCCAAGTTGTAAAATAGATAAGTATGGGATAAGTCTTTGTTGACGTGAGTATCTAGTTAGTCAGAACTTGATTAAATTCGCTATTAGAAATATATATATCAGATATACTCTTGAATTTCACAAATTAGGACATTACCTCCCAAAGGTATAATGAATCACCGAAAGAGAATTCTCTACGAAACAAAACCATAAGCATTCTGAAAGCAAACAGATAATCGCCTCCACCAAGGGTTTCTGTTCCCAAGATAAGAAATAACACCTCTGTTACTTTCTCCATGAGAACCTAGCAATTAATAAATAAATAAGAAAGAAACAAATTTACAGGCAATGACTTTAAATAGACTTTTTGATGAAACCATCGACATCAAGAGAATTTTATCTTTTGCTTTTCATTTTTTTCCCTTTTCTGCTGAGAGATTACAGAAGAACTTAGGAAAAAAATGAACAAATGGTTTAGAGACATCAACACCCTTTGTAAATAGGTAATGGATTTTGTTTCCCTTTTTTTTTTTTTGTTTTTTTTTTTTTTAATCTTGAGTAATTCAAATGAAGTTTGGATAGAGAAGTATACTGTAAAGATTAAGGTACACATAATTTCAATGCAAGTCTAACACAAGATGTTCATCAAGATGCCCTAGTGATAGGAAAGTTCATGTTGTAACAACAAATCTTGCTTATTGACAATGACTCGACAATGATAATTATTTGTGACAACCAAGAAGACATGCATCCATCTAACAAACATTTGACTATAAATGTCAGATGGAACAACTTTTATGGATTGCAGAGGCTACCCAATCAAGCAGAAAATATGTTATGAAGTGTTTAGAGGGGAATAGTCCTCAGCTCCGCTGACATCGTAAGTACTTCAGTGTTTCAATTTGAAATAACATTTCATATTCTTTTTAAGAATGCAGAATATTTAAATGTAAAGGAGAATAATATGATAGATAATGTGGAAGAAAGTGGGTAGAGACTATACCTAAGTGTTGATGAAGTTTAGGATTGATAACTTGTGTTATTGAAGCTAGATTGCTGAGCTGTGTCTCCACTCCTACAGATCTCTCGGTGCATCTGAAATTTCCTCGCTTTAAAGTTTCAAATAAACAACTATTATAAGACGCTGAAACTTAATTGGCAATAGGAATAGAAAATATCATACAAAAGAATTAAATCTCCTAAGAACTTTATTGCGACGTAGCGGATAAGATATTTCTTTCACAAACGGGAAATAGGTGGACAAATTGTAAAGCAAATACAAGTCTAGCAGAAGTCAGTGGTATGATATCAGATAATAGAATGAATTACAATTAAGAAATAAACCCCAAACCCCAAAAAGTAAACGAACGCAAACACCATCCTTTTCCATTCTTTAGCTCTTTTGATTATTAAGGTCAAATTTAGCATATTATTAAATGAATTTTCTTTATTATAGGCCATGATTACCAGCTTCCTTCTAATTTCTGAAATTTTAGAACGTGGCAATTCTCCTTGCATGTCAATTGCTTCTACCTTAAAAGCACATACCTCCAAGGAGAATTTTCTCCAGCAATAAATTAATATCGATAAACATATTTATTCTAATAACCAGTTAATTTGGGTATAGATGCAACAGAGGATAGAAGTCCGAGTTGGGTGAACCTTGATCTCAGTAAATATTTTCAAGCCAAATTTATGTCAGTTCCAATAATACCACCCTTAAAAGAAGAACACCAAGATCTCTGAGGCCAACAAAAATAAAATTGTAAGTAACCAAACGTAAATAAATGACAATGGTTGCTGCCTCGTTTTCAAATATTAACCAGAAAGAGAAGAATATGTCTTGGACTACAGTAGCAAAGATTGAGAGGTCAAATAGAAATATTTGAAAGTCAATGATTTCTTAGGAGATTACTAGATGTGCACAACGCCGGTGATATTTTCAAAAATAGCATTTAATTAATTCTCAAATTGGTGCTTAAAAAAAGTAGAATTCGAATGCACTTACATGTAAATTCATCTGCATTAAGCAGGTATTTTATATGATAGGTGATAATAGTAAAAAATAAAAAATAAAATAATGATAAAAAAAAATCTAAAGGAGGCAATTTAGTAATCAAACTTTTTAGACTTTCTCTCTCAACATTATTATATAGATAGTTGATGGGTCTTGAAAGTTGACAGAAAGTTAATATAAAGTTAACTAGTTACTTTTTGAAGGAACATCACACATGGGCAGCAATTGGAACAAAATCGAGGTCACAATTTTTCACATTCATTTCAGATACGTGCAAGAGTTGTTCTGTGTGCAGTTTTCTTTTATTCTAGGCAAAGCTGAAATGAAGCTTTTATTACACCTAAACAGAAAATTGTACGAGGACAAGGTTCAAACTCAATATTCTTTAAAGAACAAGGAACAAAGAAATTTTGGATGTCAAAAAAAGTCAAATAATGAAATTAAGTGAAGAATAACTTTCAGAAATGTTTGCTAGGAAAGAAAATATTAGGACTAAGTTTCTGTATTCACATATTAAGTTTGTAACAGAGAGGAAGTTCTTAGATTGTGAGACTTCACACATGGCAATTTGAAAGCACAACATTCAGAATGTTATAAAAGAAAGAAACTAGATTCAAAAAAGGTACCAATCTGCGCATCAGACGTTCAAAGCACCAAAATGCATCTGCTTCGTCTTCAAGTAACATTATCATAGGGGAGCAAAGATCACTCATTCCTGCTCAATATATTGATAGATTTCAGAATAAGCACCTTATGTGATTACTCGATATAGAACTAGTTCCAAATGATCTGCCAATCTAAGATGACATAATAAAAAGTGTACTGAAGAATTCTAGAAAGCCCACCATGGTTTGTTAGTAGATCAAGACCGGAGGAACATTGAAGCAAATTTAGTTTGTAATCATTTTTCAGAGTCTAACAATTATGTAAAATTGAATGACTATTTCCAAAATCAGAATCCAAGTTTTCAAAATCAAAATGGATCAAGCGGATCAATATTGCATAAACTAGAATGTAAATTTACATTTCCCTAGTTAAAATGTTGTTGAATCTAGATGTTATTAATTTCAATGGGAGACCGCTTGATACATAACTAAGTGTCATTGGATCAGTAATAACAATTGACCTTTTCCACCAGTTGTCATACAGAGAAGGCGGTGTCATGAGAACTGACAAAACTGTTTTTTCCACTTTAAGGATGCAAGTTAATTGCATTCAAGGAAATGGTACAGAAGAAACGATTTTTAACATTTTGAACACTTTGATCCATAATTGTCTATCAAATTCAGGTATACACGGGTGAAGCAGATAAAGGAGCTAATTGTGACCTTATACCTGAAAATAATTAAATTTCGTTACCCACCTTGGCAGTAGCCAACATCTTTATCAAACCAGGCATAAACAGACAGAATATCCCAAAGTTTTGACAAATTTTCTTGCTTCTCATAAAACACTAGTGTCCTGTCAGTTCGGACAACGTCTAGACCTGGAACGAACATCAAACCAAGAATAAAAAAATCGGAAACTAGGACATCAAAAAGAGAAATAGAACAGAAGATTGTATGACATATTTTCATTACATGAGATGAAAAATACTATCCCTTCTCCCAGTTTGTTCTTCTGGGTTACAATATAGTTGTTTATCTCGAAATTTCTTCTCTTCACAAAAAATTCAGTTCACTAAATTTCTTATTATACCCCTCAGTATATTAAATTTGTAGAAAGTGTTATGACATGAATGAAATAAATAGACACTACAACTATTTCTATAAAAGGTAATTAATGAAACATGGTGAGGAAGTTTCCATATGATACTAAATTTATGGTGAGATCTTAATTCCTGTACAGAGTCAAATAAGCATTTCAAAATGGTATATAGGGAATATTACATCAATAATCAGTACTATAGTAATTAAATCAGGATGGTGGTGAAAATTAATTGGTTTGTGAATCTCTAACATATATATGTTGGAGTGAGGAATTAACTAAGCATATGACTAGCTCTCCCACTGGCCACCAGAGGAAAAATTTACAGAATTACATAGTTACTCACCTATTTGATGTAAGGTAAGTTTCCACTGAATTTCTTTCTCGCTCATAGTACAATGAGTATTTGGTTCTTTTGCTATTTTAGAGCCGTTGAATGCATCTGTTATTGAAGGATTTGACACATTAATAAATTGCATAGTGCTACTTGTACATTGATATTGTAAATTGCTGTTGACATTATGCGATGTGTTAAAAATTTGACCATTGATTTGAATAATTGTTATTCAAATAAATGACCAGATTGTCTATCACATCACACGGTGTGAACAAAGATGTTAACAAAAGTGTAAGTGTAGCATGATTGTAATAAATTATATGAAGCAAGAAATTGGTAATTATCCCCTTGGGTTGGCAATGTAGTATGAAAGAAAGTTCAGAGTTCCTCAATTACCATTTCCCTCAGCAGAAGATGCATTTGCCTCTTGAAGTACAAGAGGATCATGAATAGCTTCACCATTTTCAGTAATTACAGGTGCAGTGATAAATTTACCACTTCCAATCAAGGGAAACATTATCCGACACTCGTCTTTTAACACAGCATACTGAACTCTGAAGTAAAAGCAAGGAATCAAAAAATAATATAAGATATATTTAACAAATCAGGTCTGAAAAAATGAGTGGAGTACGTTAATATTCTTAAATTTTAAATATTTGACCAAATGGAGAAACAGAAGAAGGTGTATATAAGTTAGGAATTAATTTTTTGACCAATTAACAAACTGTAAAATTGATTCTTATACCTTGGTTAAATATTCTATCTGAAACGCATGGATTAGAATTTTTTTTCCAACCTCGTCCCCCACCCCCAATTGCATTTTCCAGCCACCACCTCTTCTATCTTGCAGGTTGTGTGGAGAAGGATGGATGGAGATTAAAGGGAACTGTACGCTTCAGATGATGCAGACAAACAAAACAGCAATGTTTCCCACTACTTACTTATAAGAGAAACAAAAATTGTCCCTCCAAAAATAGTGGGACCAAGTCTATCCTCTGAATATTTTATTATATCTTAATAGATTGATAGGTTTATTAGGAGAATACAGCTGCACAGCTTTGTGCAGTGAACAAACTAACTCATGCAACTTCAAAGACAAAATTATAAGCTCTCTATAATACCTCCATACCACTACCTTCAAATTGACAGACAGATATTCTTATCATCACCATGTGTGCAGTGATGAACACAGCTAATAATGCTTCTTTTGCAGGAATTTGTTCGGGTTAGTAATGATCAATATATTGTCTTTTATCTGAACATTCTAGGGAGCTTAACTGAATGTAGCATTCATTGCAGTAAAATGAAATATAGATCAGATTACCTTCGTTGCTGCCGTATTTCATCTCGTTCATCGAAAGTACTCTTAGGATCATAACAACCCAGTAAGAATTCCCAAACTTCACCTCTAATTGATGGGTGGATCCCCTATTCACCACAAATAAATTATTATAATTATTAGTTTCAAATTCAATATTAGAATACTCTATTGTGTTCATGGAAGATCTGAAATGTGCTATGATGGCTGATCCAAGACAGAACAAAGAATATTTTTTTATCAAATTTAATGAAGTTCAGATTGTCACTCCAGAAGGGGGGAAATTTATAAAACTGATAAAAGAATCCCTTTGGTAAAAAACGCAGACAAAGACAAGAAATCATATATACAGCTACAAATACAATACAGAATATCACATAACCAAAAAAAACAGATGACTAATTATCAACCAAAATAGTCATCAGATTATATTCAATTTTGGATGAGAAACAAATAGCAATTTTTCATAAAAAGAAAGAAAATCTTACCCCACATTGAATTCGACCGAGTGTTTTGCCTATATCAAGATGACCTTCTGGAGAGAAAGCAGCTTGCCATTTCCGAGCACTTAATGTTTTGCCAGCCTGATTATGTAGATAAAGAAGTCGTGTCGGGACAGGAAGCAGGTCGCAAGTAATAGGAGTTAAAGGAAAACAATAGTTAGAAGAATTCAAAAGAATGCATAAACGAAATCCTAGTATAAAAAAAAATGCATATTAACTCTGAATGTATATTTGGCAAGGATATATAATGCATTCAAGTAAATCTCTTGACTCATTCAACAAGCTAGATTTCCAGCTATCATACCAAGAAGGCTAATAAACAGGTTTCTAGCTTCTAAGATTAAATCAAGAATAAATGAAGTCCATCAGAAACAAGATTGGATTATTCAAATCGTAGGCTTAAAGACAAGGTCAATAGTGGTAGCATCATCTTAGGAGAAGGTGACTATGAATACGAATTTAATAGACCTATCCTGAGATAAAACTTGATGGGCACAGGTAAGAATCTAGCCCAACAAATAGTCATTCTCACATGACCTGTATACTCGATGGCGAGTATTCATATGAATGCAATAAACCTATCCTGGAAGAAAATTAGATGGGCACAGATGAGAATCTAGCTCAACAAATGGTCAGTCTCATATAACCTACATACCCAAGAGTGACTTCTAATCAATCGGTGGATGGTCAGCAGACTTGGGAAGTCGCCTTCTCCATTAATTATATACTAAACAAGCCATTATTTTACCTAGGTCGTATCTTTATTGATTTAGTTCAATCTAACCTACAGAAAGTGTAGAAGCGCTCAGAAACTATAGTGCATATGCAAAGAAAGAGATGTGGAGAACGTTAAACCTGGAATCAAGATAATTGCACAGACTGATTACTCTACAAAAGTACATGATTTAGTAGGCCTTCTTATTGTTGCTAATCCAGAAGTTCAATCATTTGGTGTAGGTGATAAAATTGACTATCCTCTAAATTCGAACGGGCAAAGAAAGAAAAAAAAATACATATGGCCACAATCTACATTTACACTAAATGAACTTGATTGCTTCTATTCTCCTTCTAGGATCTACCAGGAAGAGAATATACTCAAATATCTGAAAAAGGTAAAAATCCCTATGTGGAGTAAACACAGTTCTAGAAGACGGTCGTTAGGTCTCTCACTGGTATCCATTGTATCTGAATGCATAAAAATGCAAGAAAATATGGTTACACAGTCAATTTGCACACTAATTACACTCTCATGCTCTTTTCTGCTCCATGATGGCCCTTCAAATGCTAAATCTCTATTTTAGAAGTCAATTTGAAGCTTACTTCGAACAAACTCAAGAATCATTAAGAAGAAAAAGGAAAGAAAAGACTTCTCTCACAACCTCATGATAAAAAATATCTTAGCCAATCCAAGACCCTAAATTCCCTTTCCCTTTAAAGCTTGTATTTTTCTAAAGAACAGACACCTTAACAAGCCAGGAACATTTTGTCCCCTGTGTTCCTCTGTGGGGGCAACGCAACTCAGATTGAAAAATGTTGTCAAATGTTCGGAGAGCAAAATCTATTGAAAAATACTTATGCATTTAACTTTTAAAGATGTCAATAGAAAATATATTCTCAATGCCAAAACCTAGTTCAAGATTTGGTCGCCTAAAATCTTGTTTGTGCATAACTGTACTTTAATGTAGCACTAGTCATCTAAAAACCCTCATCACACATATCCTAGCATATCAGACATTGAGTCAGTCGTTTAACCGGTCATGGGAATATCATCAAAAGCCAAATTTACAAAGTTTACATCCAAAGTAACCTCCATACTTTTTATAAATTGAGAAAATTGGATACACCCACATTAAACCTTGACATAAAAAGCTGTCATGTTCTTGATTAATTTCATCCATATTTAGTATCATGGTTTTCTCTTTACCCATCGTAGCTAAATGAATCAAACGAAAGAGCATGCCATCATAATACCAAATTGCAAATGAAGGCTCTCATTGAAAATATGAAGAACATAGACATAATGAATCAACCATTTTGTTCGATCCATTTATGAGAGACTTGCAATGTCAAAAAAAAAAAATCTTAATCATTTCCAGCATCAATATGAACAACACCACTGTAACAGACAATCTAGTTGAAGGGAAAATTAAATATTTATTACATCAATTTCAAGAAATTATGAGCAAACCTTGATTCTGAACTTGGTTTTGGGTCCATCAGTGCATTCAGGCCGGAACTCATAATAAGAATCAACAGGAGCTCCCGGGTCCCTCCACATTTTCCCTCAAAAAAATAAAAATTAACACCTTGAGAAAATTTCCGACAAGAGACTGAAGAACCAGCAAAAATGAGCTGAAATTCCCAAAACCCAGATCACGAATTCAGAAGAAAAACATTTCCAAGGGCCCCAAATTAATTTCCTTTTAACAAAGATTCAGGGGTATATAAATACAAGAGAAAAAAAAACTTTTTTTGTCTGTAGATCATTCTTTGTTTTTCTTCTTTAATTTATTTAGCAGTTGGGGGAGGTTGGTGAAAGAGGTGGATTTACAGATATTCGACCCGGCCCGAACTAAAATCCATAAATAATGCCCGTTTTATGCGTTAATCTCCCTGCTAGCATCCCTATCTCTCTCTAGTTTCTCTCTCTAAATTTATCAAAATGCTGTGCGTGAAGCGAAAAAGACGAGGGATCGATGGACTCAAGTGTCCACTCGCCATGATTCGCGGGTGAAAGAGGGTTGGAGAGTTAGAAGAAGGCGCAAAATCTCGCAGTACGTTGATTTGTCGGGTTTGGATACGGGCCGAGCGGGAAGAGTAGTTGAGTTTGACCCAGAATTGAAAAGGTCTTTATTACCAGGTCCATGAAGCGTGTGGGCCCTATACTTCGTTGTCCCTGTCGAAGACTAGGCCCAGGGTCTGACCAGAAGGGGTCCATTACCATTAGCCTATTACACTTCTGGAAGAGGAAAGTTTTGATCGAGTCATTCTAATGGAGGAAAAGGAAAATTTTAGTGCGTGTTTCATATTTGATTAAATTAAATTTTAAGTGGTTATTATATGTAGGTTTTAAAGAATGCGTGCAAAATAAATGGATAATAATACTAAATTCTAAAATATAATTTTAATCAGAAGTATTTATTAATAATCACCAACCAAACATGCATTGAAATCAAGTAACTTTTTTGTCTTCAATTTAAGGATTAGAAATGTTTGCATCAATACATAGACATTTGTGAAAAGTGCTCCCAAGTCATTAATACCATTGCAGGACTTGGCGCAACCATCGATGCCAATTCAGGGCTCAACAAGTCCAACAGACCTCATAAGACAGGGTTTGCGTTGGTTTCGTGTCGGCTATTGATTGGATACTCATTATTCGAAGGTTAGGAAGGTTTTACTTTGATAAGTGGTTTTTAGTTGCAATTCCTACAGAATGTATGAATAATAAGTGAGCAGTGGTTGTAGAGTTTATAAAATGTGTGGCCAAAAAGTAAGTTTGAACAAATGTGTTTATAAAATAAAAAATAAAAATAAAATCGCTACCCAAAATGTTTATGTCAACTTTGTGGTATACATTTGAATTCAAGGTTGGAAAAGAAAAGGCCTATGCAAGCATTCATTGAATGAAGGTTGACATAGTGGAAACAAGTAAAACACATCATAATAACATTGAACGATGAATATAAATCTCCGATTGTATTAATTTAGGATGGCGGTATTGCCTCCATAATGTTTTTATTTCACCATATAACCACAACTCCTAAAATATAGAATTCTTTTATTAAACAAAAACACCTCATGAATTTTAAATTAAACTGTTTTAAATGATGTAAGAAAACCTAAACCAAACTATTTTAAGTTATTTGAGATTTTTTAAACCTAAATCTATCAGTTTGATTCGGTATTAAATCGCGATTTAATTGTACATTCTTTTCTTCTGATTCACTTTATCTTCACTAGCTCAATGATTATAAAATATTTTTATACTTTATTAATGATAAAAAAAAATTGTGTATATTAAGCCATCTATTTGGCCCCATTAAATTAAAATTTATTTTTCTCTTTTTTCTTATCAACCACACATTTTTCAATAAAATAATATTATAGATAAATTTAAAAATTTTCATTATTTTTTAATCACACATTATCCAAAAAATTATTATTCATCTTATTAAAATGTGGAATAATGCAGCCCAAACAGGACTGTAAAAATAAAACTGACAAAATTGAAGAAAAGTCTCAACTATGGGATTATGAAACTAGGATAACTAACAGTTGGCTAAATATATTGACACCATAACTTTTAATAATTAGACTACATTTTAATTGTATGAAAGATTTATAACATTTACATATTATCACATTAATATCTCAAACTTTTTTCATCGGTCTTTTATTCTCAAGTTAACATAAATTATTTTTTATTATAATTTCTCTCCAAAAATTTTTTAAGATAAAATAAAAAAGATTCATTTGCCCATTGCATTTTTGAAGAAGCAAAGCAAACAATACTGCAAAAATACGATTAAGTACTTGACCCTCACTTTAAAATACGTTAACAATATTTTTGAATGAAAATCATAATTAAGAATAAAATTCTCTAATGAAGTAAATGTAAAAAATAAGAATGTGATAAAAAAAAAGTTAAGAATATAATAAGAAAGTGATAAAAAGAAGTTAAGAATATAAGTGTGATAATGAACAAAAGTTAATGATCATTAATGTGAATAAAATGTGAAATATTTATATAAAAAAAATTAGTGTGAATATAACCACCCTTGACATATTACTTGTATTTGGAAATTGACAATTGACCAAATTTCCCATTTTAAATTAAAATTTCATAGTTCTATTTTATTTTAGAGGTTAAGACTGTAATTTGCAAATTGAATTTCAGACAAAAAGATTATAATTACTTTTATTTATTTCGAAATGTTCTAGTTTAGTTTAGAACCGTCGTAAAATTTTGAAACTTAAATCAAACTGTCTTAGAATTGCTTGACTCATTTCAAAATTGTTTTATAATTGTAGGGATGACAATTGGCTTGATCCATATATATACGAGCTCGGCTAAACCCATCATGGGCCAGAATCCATGAGCGACTCGACCCATCATGGACCAAATCAATGATTTCAAAAAACGATTTCGATTTGATTTTCAAGTATGGTAGTTCTTGTTCTAGTTCTAATTCTAATTCTAATTCTAA
>CAIGRP010093058.1:0-11395 GCA_903798385.1 Fraxinus cuspidata | reverse complement strand
AATACATTTAAATTTTAAAAAAAAATTTAAAAAAGTAATATTACCTAGTCACGGGCCGGTGACGAGCCACGAGCCGGCTCGGGCTCTAGTCGACACCCAAAATGGGGCTCGGCTCGGTTAGACTCGGGCTTTTTCGAGGCCGAGCCCAAAAATATTCCCCCTCTTCCACGATATCCAACACGGATACATAAACCCAAACAACAGATTCCCCAAAATTCACAAAGAATTAGAAATTATCAAATAATGTCGAAGCATACCTTGTATTAAAATCAACTCTCAATGCTTTCATAGAAGGCCCCTAACAAGTTTCAACACCTTAAAAAACGCTAAACACATATGCAACTGAATCAGCATCTACATACCAATCTATGAGTCTATCCCTAGCAGTTGAATATGATAGAACCATAGGTAATTGTGGCAAAACGAAATTACACATATCTTCCAAACTCGACAGAGTAGTATTCTTCAATTGGACTTCGAACCAAATCTCAAAAGTACTAAAACAAACTGCATTTCCACCACGGTACTAAATCTGTGCTGACTTTTCTTCACAAATTCTTTCGACCTTGCAAGATCTATAATTGGACCTTTTTCATCCTTCCAATATAAAACAAACACTCTTTCGAATCCTCAAAACTCCACATCTTCCGGAGAACGTGTACTCTTTTGAATTAAGAGTACTCAACGAAATGAGATTCTTCTTCAAGTCTGAAATACGTTGAACGTGATCAAGTATTCTACATGTTCCATCAACTAGCTTCATTCTGACTCTACCAATACCAGCCTGTAATGCTAAGACCCTTAATTTTGTCCGGTATACCCGTGTCGACACGATATAACACGAGTACGGGTATGAAATACGGGTCGAACACGGTAAATTTCAGTCGGACACTGCTGGGGTAGAACTTGTTGAACTATGCCGCCATTGTTGCAGCTTTGCAGAGCTAGGAACACCAGGGAAGAAGAAGAAGAAGAAGAAAGTGTGTTGTATTAGGTCTGTTTTTTGTTTTAACTTTTGGGTTTTTTAGGCTTTAAAACAATGTTTTTATAAAACATTGCTTTTATTTTTTTAAAAAAACATTATCCATTGTGGTTGAAGTATATTTACAGTCTTACATCCATATTGGTTGTATTTATTTATCTTTCTCTTCAAATTTTACAACCTTATTAGTTGAGCAAATTATATGATATTTATAATTTCTTAAATATGCTTTTGGTTCTTTTGGTCTAGATAAGAACATTTTAGTTTAAAAAAATATCATAATTAATGTTGTTACAAAATTTTAAATAAATTTAAAATATGATTTTTCTTCGGCCAAAATGATTGATAGACATAAATCAGAACAATTTAATAACATTTTCTGAAATTCATATTTTTTCAACACTTGACAAAATAGAAGTAATCAAATAATATTTTTGATTAATTTGAGTTCGTTTTTTAAAATGTTTATGCGAAAAGCTAAAAAAAGATGTTTTAATAAATTCTAAAACATGCTATTTTTCTTTTAAATTAAAATTTAGAAAAGAAAAATAAATAAGATAACAAATATAATCATATGTCACAAAGAACTGTAATATATCACGACTAAACTCAATTAGTCTCCAAACGAAAACACTGGTTAGTGATTGATTCATCATCTACTGAGAGCTCAATTAATTTGTCATGTATCTATAATAATAGTTGATTTTATATGATTTTGAGATTCGATTACACTATATCACGTTATGTGCATGTCACATTA
Source organism: Fraxinus cuspidata (assembly GCA_903798385.1). Classification (NCBI taxonomy): domain Eukaryota; kingdom Viridiplantae; phylum Streptophyta; class Magnoliopsida; order Lamiales; family Oleaceae; genus Fraxinus; species Fraxinus cuspidata. The sequence continues at coordinate 9,653 of CAIGRP010093058.1, read as the reverse complement.
TTAAAGAAATGAGAAAATTGTCTTAAGGTCTGAATTTTTACTACTATATTATAATTAACATAATATGTCTTACTTGTGTAAGAAAAACGAATATTTCCAATTTTAGCGATTTATCATTGAAATCTTTTCTCCCATAAATATCACTCATTCTCTCTTGGCAAATGGAGAAAAAAAAAAATAGAAATAGGTTCTTGTACTTTAATTAACATAAATTATCCCCAAATAGATGCTCTACAAATAGAAATTGAAATCTTCCTAATTCTACCATTCTCTTTACAAAATAAAAATCATTTTCTTCATCTATCAAAATCAAAGGAAACCGTTCAATATAACTACTAATTTTAATATAAAATTCTAATTTAAAAAAAGGCAATTTAACCATCATCTCATTGGACCAAATGTGGCCACTACATTCAATTCAATTGATGTTAATGGAAGAATAAACATTCTAACATTTCATTGGACCACCATTTCATCAGAAGAAGAAACAATCCAAGTCCATTTGAAGCCAACAATCAACAGTTCCATTTCCTTCTTCAAGCCAGAACGATTCAATTTCCTTCTTCAAGCCAGCAATCAACGGTTCCTTCATTGTTTTCTTCCATTAACACATTTTAGCATTCCAGTCATTAATCCATCCAGTTCTTCACAAGAGAATCTACAAACACGACAAACACTTGTAAGACCGTTTATTCGTGGACAAAATTTTTGATGATAAACCACTATGGAATCATGTCAAGTTTCTGCGTACGACAGTAGGTGGAGGAGGAAATTGCACTTTGAGTTGCAACTACTGCAGCAAGAAAGTGACTGAATCCTATACTAAAGTGAAAGCTCATTTGCTAAAACTTTCCAATCACGAGGTTTAAATTTGTAAGGCTATAACTGACGACATACTGCGAGAGATCATGAAGGAACATGAGCAAGCTGAATAGAAAAAATCAGCATGAGTATATTGAAAGGAAAAAGGCAGAATATATTTCACTACCCGACGGTTCGGCTTTCTTACAGAAAAAACGAAAAAAGGGAGGAGATGGACCTTTAGAAAAATCATTTGACATGACACAGAGGGATGTATCTGATAAAGAGGCTGCCCGTATGTTTTATACAAGTGCTTTACCATTCAACTTTGCAAAATCTCCCTACTTCAGACAATACTCAAGAACATAGGCCAATAGTAACGTGGCAGGTTACACTCCTCCTTCATATAACAGGTTGCGTACTACATTGCTTGCCCAAGAAAAAAGAGCATATTAATAGAAAACTTCAACCCATAAGAGATTCGTGAAGGAAAAAAAAGTATCAATCGCTTCTGATGGATGGTCAGATAAGCAAAATAGACCTCTTATAAATATTATGGCTGCTTCTGCTGGAGGAGCAATGTTTATTTAGTCAATTGATGCAACTGGATATATAAAAGATGGTGATTATGTTGCGACATTGTTTCTAAATGCAATCAAGCAAATTGGAGAAGAAAATGTTGTTCAAATCATCACAGACAATGCATGCAATTGCAAAGCTGCTGGGTTAAGCATCGAATCTAGGTATCCCATATCTTTTGGACTCCTTGTGTGGTACATAATTTGAATTTGGCTTTATAAAGTATTTGTGATCCTTATGAAAAATCACCTCAATTTGCAGTTGTAAGTGGATTGCTGTTTGGTGAGTGATGTACAAATTATTCGTAATTTTATTGTCCATCATGGTAAGACACTAGCAATATACAATAAATACTCTAAGTTGAGTTTGTTGAGGGTGGCTGACACGAGATTTGCATCGAGTATTGTAATGACTAAATACTTGAGAGAAGTTAGGTCAGCACTAGAAAAAATGGTGATGAATTTAGACTGGAAAGTTTATAGGGATGCAAACATTGATAGTAAAGCACAAGAAGTGAAAAAATGCATCGTGACTGATACTTGGTGGGATGAATTGGATTATTTTCTGTCTTTTAGAGAGCCTATACTTAATATGTTACGAGTTTCTGATACAAATTTTCCTGTTTTGCATTCAATATATGATATGTGGGACACGATGATTGAAAATGTGAAAATATCATGTTTCAGCATGAAGGGATAGATATGGTCGGTGGTAATTCAACATTTTTTTGATATTATTCACCAAATTTTGGAGAGTAGATGGAACAAGAGCAGCACTCCCTTACATTGTATGGCACATTCTTTAGTTCCTAAAGATTATGTGAAGCTAGGTTGAAAGATGAAACTAATGGAATGCCAAGAATTGCACCACACGAGGATCAAAAAGTTTCCATGAATAAAAACAAATGCTTCAAGAGGTTGTTTCCAAATTCAAATGATCTGAAGATAGTATATGTTGAATATGGAGCGTTTTGTAGTGGATCAAATTATTTCAATTAGCCGCATGTAATTGATGCAAGAATGTATGAAGAACCTATTTCTTGGTGGACTAATCATGGTGCCTCTACACCCTTATTGCAATCTTTGGCCTTTAAATTGCTTTCACAACCGGCATCTTCATCTTGTTGCGAGAGAAATTGGAGTACCGATTCATTCATTCAAAGAATCAAGAGAAACAAATTGACAACAAATAGGGCTTAAGACCTTGTCTTTGTCCATTGTAGTCTCCGTGATGTCACGAAATGAAGAGGCATACAAAGAAGGACCGACAAAATATTGGGATCTATGTATGTTTTCCATAAGCTTAACATCTTCGTTCATTAAAGAAATGTTTTGGATTAATTGTTTGCATTAATTGTTTATGCATTTCTCGTTTTGTAGGTAGAGATATCACTAATTTAGATGAACAAACAACCATTGAACTGGCAGAACTTTCCCTTGATGAGCCACAACTAGAGGCATTTATTCTTGATGATAATGAGTAGAGTTGGAGGGGAATTGGTTGAGTAAATGGATTTTAAGGATCAATTGCTGCTATTGTAATTAATTATGTCATTTTTAACTTCTATTTTAATTTTGTGTTTTGTCATGTCAATTTATTTTTTTGGGTGTTTTAGACTTTTATTATAAATTTCTAGTTGATTTTTAGTGACATATTTATCTTTTAACAATTTACAACTTAATTATTATTTATATTTTCTTTTTACATATGAAGTTTTTGAGAAAAAATAATAATTGAAGTTTCAAAGACGTACCCACGTACCCGTGTCCAAAATTTGGACTCTTTTTAGCCATTTCCCGTATCCTCCATTTTAAAAAATAAAAAATCCGACATTTAAATACGTACCCGTACCGGATACCCGTACCCGAGTCCGAGCAACATAGATACGAGCTACCCAACAAGGTTCTTTATTCACCATGACAACGACATCTTACGTCACCATTTCATATTTTTCAAACAAATCCAATTGGAACACATATGGAACGCACAAGTTGTATCTAAAATCCACTATCCATTTGGTTTGGATTCCACGTCAGAAACCGTCAAAACATCTTCATCACTCAAATAGTTCTCGGCAATGTTGGTCTCGTTTGAATTACTTGATTGCTTCCCATGATTTGCAATAGGGTGTGATTTTACTGTTGGACAGTTGCTAGTATCTTTCAGATAATGCTAAGGAAAAGAAATTCAATGATTTGCGGTGGTAAGTTCAGCCTTTGGTGATGAGATATTGAAAAAGAAATAAATGAAAGGATTGACGAGCTCCAGTAAACTCGAGAGAAAGTGGGCTGACACTATTGGAAGCTGAATGGAGACCTTACAAGACTCCTCAATTGATATAAGGAGTTGTCTAGGACATGGAGAAACTCGTTCCAAAGCTCGAAGCAACTATAAGTGAGAATGAAACGCTACAAAGGCTTTGGACTGTATCAAATGTAGAAGTCATGGATTGTCGAACTGGTAAAATATGCTTGAAGCTTGGCCCGGATGGGAAGGAGAGATTGATTTCTCTTGTTGATAGGCATAATCAATGAGTTGCAGCTCAATATCAAGCGGTCAAAACCATTGCAGAGGCTGTGTTGAAGGACGCAACAGCCAACTAGTACATCCTGTTTTGGGTCCAAGTGGTTGGTGAGACTGAATTCTTAGCTTTAGCTGATCTGATATTTTGATGACGATAATCCGAAATTCAGAAGTAACATGTCTAAATACATGGAGCAACACTGTTGCCAGATGATTGACTACTCCTTGGTAAGTTCGATTGCATTTAAGTTTAAATTTAATTTTGGTGATATTATACCGATGATAACATATATGGGTTGCAAATTATCACCCTACATTTTATTCTATAGCATTTTTAACTTAACCCAGCAAAGAGTGCTCGATACTTGTGTATTTTTTAAAGCAAATCATCAACTCATCCTTAGTGGATTTTCAGGTTCTACTGAAGAAGGATGATGAAGATTAGGATTCCCACCCATAAGATATATGAAACTCACAAGAATACATGGGAGAAGGGCGTAAACCTGACCACCAAATGGACAGCAAATGCAAAGAAAGCAGTAACGAAGAGGTACAACCTCTCATATGATAACAAAAGTAGACTAAGGGCCTCAAACACTAGGAATATCATGTCGGTCAATCTATACCAAAGCTCCTAACCATCTAGGAAGATCCAGGGGTCATATTCATATTAGCGGCAATGTTCCGAGTCCATAGTGGCAAGCGAGTCACCAACCTTATTTTCTCACAAAATATGTGGGAAATAGTATCTCGATCAAGTGAGAGATGATGTCCGATGTGTTTGAGTGTGTCTTGGATACACCAGGTCCCAATTCCACAGTGATAAAATGAACAACCAAAGAGGAATCTGCCTCTGTCCGTAAGTCCAAAAGTCCAAGTCCTTGTACTAGAAGAATCCCATCAAGAATAGCCGGTAGCTCAGCCTTGTGAATATGACAATCACCATAAGATGAAGAGAATATCCGAATGCACCGTCCAGTCTTGTCTCGAATGATAACCCAACAAATGGCAAATCCGTCCTCGACGCAACCATGAGTGTTGATCTAGTGAGATCCAAATGATGGAGTAGGCCAACTAACTAAGTTAGGGGACGGTGGGAAAGAGTGGGTCAAATAGATGCCAAGCAGGGGGCGATGTCTACGTCCCCTCTCTAATGGATAGACCAAAATAAATGGCCATCATGAAGGAGAGAAATTGTACGGTAGACTCCAAATGATGCATCGAGGCGGCATAGAAATGTCTGTGCTCACATCATTCCTTGTAGCCACAATATTCCTCGCAGTCCAAATAAATCAAAAGATCAATATAGAAATGATAGTGCGAATGTGGCCATAGCATCCATATCGGCACTGGAAAAGATAATGCATTTCGTCATCCGACCAAAGTACTATCTGAAATATGTCAGCATTGTGGCGCTATACATGGTTGGATGTACTACTGCCTATGAATAAATGTTAAATGGTCTCTATCTCTTAGCATCACTGTTATGAAAGGCCAAGTGGTGATAAACCCGTTGCTGAATGGCATCCCAACCACAACAAAATTTGGCAAGAAGCAAATTTTTTTGATGTTGGTTTGCTTGACATTCTAAGTCTGAAAGCTCAAATATTTTTGTTGTCTGGCCCACAGCACAATCCTTCCCTGGTTAGACCCGTATAGACCGAAGCAAATTTCATTTTAATGTCCAGAAGACAAGGTAACATGAAGTTTATTCTTTTATTGACAGTCGGAAGCTTCTTAAAAAAAAAAAGAATTAATCAAGATAAAAGGTCTAATTTAATCCCGAAGAAGATTAGTGAAATTTGCACTCCTAAATCTGGTGATCTTTTGAAGTATCATCTTCATGATTACAACACCTCCCTCGTACGTGGATACCCTGTTTGACATTAATGTTCATGGATTTAACATGCATATACATAGAAAGTCAATCTAAAGGAGCAAATAGAGTGAAGGGATCAAAAGTTTGGGGTAATCAATTTGACATAGTGAATCAATCTTGCGAAATAAAGTAATTGTCCAGGACCAAGCCTGATTGAATGTAATAATGGGAGAATAGCAATGAAATTGAAATGCAAGGAACAGTGATTGGCAGGCTTAAGAATTATCTGATAGAAGGATATGAATATCGAAATAAGAATAACAAATGTCATTTTTTCACTTAATTTTTATCTATTTTTTTCTTTCGTTTTGCTTAATCATATTCTAAAATGCCAATTTCCAAAATTCCAAATTTTTTGAGTTCTTTCCGTTTCCTAAGAGTAGCCAGTTTCACCGTGATCTATTCTATTTGAGCATGAATGCACAAACATGAAACTAAACTCAAGTGGATTTATTGAATGATGTAGGTATATAAGGGAAAAAATATAATCAATTTTGTGTTTTTGTTTTAGAAATTGAATCTAAATCTATACGAGGAATTCAGTCGTATAATTAATTATAACTCGCCTATTTATTTTCTTCAATTCAAATTTGAAAGACCATTGTAAGACATGCAACCATAAGAAATATTTGGGCTTGAGGATTGAATTTGGTCCTCATTCCCAAATCTTATGGAATCCATGCAAATCTTTTTGACGCATCTAATTTTTTTTTTAAAATTTTGTTATATTGTGTTGTATAATTGGCGAGTATAATTGTTTGTCTTTTTAGCCCTTGTTTTTGGTAACTCCGAATTGGCTATAAAGTTAAAGCTGCTCTATTACTCTTGTGCTAGTTTGACTCCATAAACACAGCGGGAGTAATATTTTCCGTCTTCAGAAACTATTCTATAATGAAGTTATTGAGGTTATCAGGTTAAATAATAACTTAATTAGATGTAACTTCTTCTGTGTATATCATGAGATATCGTGTATAGGAGTCTGTCTGGGATTGAATCTTTAACGTAACTTATACGTGATTAGTGTCTTGTGATTTTTTGAATTGCTAGTTTTATTCAAATGTTAGTTAGTAGTACTGGGCAAGGGAAATGTGGAAATGAGACTGGTTTACGCTCTTTTAGATTATTGGTGTTAAGTCATTGGAATATGCAGGTTCTTGCTCCAGGCACCGTATTTGCAAGAAATATTTAGCTGCAGTGCAACAGTTATTAATGTACAAATATCCATAGAGTTCAGAAAACATACCTCATTCCCCTTCCTTTTATATGACATTGCTGGTTAGTTCAATAACATGTATATTCTCATTACGGATTTTAAATTGTTGGTGCAATCATTTTTCTTTCAGGATGTAGAATATGGAGGTCCCAAGCCTCAAGGCAATGGCGAAAGTGAAGGTGCAGGAAAGGTGGAATCCCAAAATGAGGGTGAGCTGCAGGAAGTTGATCATATTCATGGAGCGAGCAAGTTGGAAAATCCATGTTCTCAATTTGTTTGTCTTGGTGATCAAAGAGAAATTTAAGAAAGGTACTTGGATATTTATACTAAATGATCAATCTTTGGCAAACACTAAATTCCTTTATTCCTTCTGACTTTTAGCATTGAGGTTTCTGGTTAGTTTGCCTAAAGTTTTATGACGAAATAATAGGATTATCTAGTATTATATTTGTTAGGAATTTGAGGAGGTGATATGACGCTATATGAAGTATAGATCGCACAAACTAATAAATAAGAACAAGATTTAAAAGAAAATAAACAAGAAGATGAAATTGACGGAGGAATAGAATATTTTATTAATGAAAATCAATGGAGAGAAAATACAACTTTCAGCAACTTCTACATTTTCTACTCATAAACTGAACAAAGAGTCTACTATTTATAGGAGACATGTTTCCAAACCCTAGAATTAACCTAAAATATGGAAATTAGGTTAAAAATCGCCTAAAATCGAAAAAGAAGGAATTAAATCCGTGACAGGCGGGCGACGAAGTCCCTGTTCCAATTTTGCTCCTATCGCTTGAGCTATAGGTGGGCGTCCGTCCAGCGCCGTCGATCTGTTTTTTTTCCTTCTTGAACCGTATTTTGTCATTTTCAAGCTCAATACTCCACAATACGAAGCCTTAGATCCAATTTGGACCGGATTTGGGTCACAAAACCCAACAATCTCCACTTGACACAAATTCCGGTGCAATGAACGAAATTCCAAAATTTCTCCACCTGGAAAAATAAGTCTGACTGTAGCAAAACACACTGAACTCTTCAACCTAAACCAAACCACTCCAACACTCGAAAATACTTTTCCTTTTCTATCATATCCAAACACGGATACAAATGAACTCAACCCCGAGGTTCCTAAAATTCACAACGAATTCAAAATTTACCAAACAGGGTCGAAACAGACCCTGTAGCAGAATCACCACTAAATGCTTTAACTGAAGGCCCTGGCTAGACTCGTTACCTTCAACAACTCCAAATCTCTCCCTAACCGTTGAATACAATAGAACCGTAGACTATGGTGGCAAAGCTGAATTACCCATATCCACCAAACTCGACAGAGTAGTATTCTCCAAAATAGACCAGAGCCAACTCCTAACGGTAGTTTACCAAATTGTATATCCACTATGGTACCAAACCTGTGCTGATGACTCTTCACTGATTCTGCTTAACCTTAGAAGATGTATAACCCCTCCAATACAACACGGATACCTTTTCAAACCTTCAAGACTCCATCTGCTCCAAAGACGGGTACTCAGCGAGATGATGTTCTTCTTCAAGTCTGGAACATGTCGAGCCTGGCGAAGTGTTCAAATTGTTTCATCCACCAACTTCAATCAGACTCTCACAATATCAGCTACCCGACAAGATTCGTTGTTTTCCATGACAACGATACCTTGCGTCATCGTTTTATATGATTCAAACAAATCTTGATCGGGACTCAAATGAAACGCACAAACTGTATCCAAAATCCACTCCTCATCAGGATTGGATTCCACGTTAGAAATCTTCAAATGATATCCCTCACTTATAAAGTTCTCTGCGATGTCTGCTTCACCTGAAGTCTCTAATTGCTTCCCATGATTTGCAGCTGAATTATCCTTACCCTGCAACTTCTCGCAATCCCTCTTAATGCGTCCTTTCTTCTAGCAATAAAAGCATACCCTATCGCTGAAATCTACCCTCGACTTGTCCCTTCGTCGATCACCATAAACCACAAGAGCTTTCTCGTCTTTGAACCAGCTCCAACTAGAGGCTTCATTTTATCCTTTGAGAACAAGAGATCATACATGTTTTTAATGGTGAGTGTGTCATGACTGTACATAATCATGTCCATAAATGATGAAAATGAACCAGGCAGCGAGTACAACAGGATTAAGGCCAAGCCTTCTTAATCATATTTTACCTCTAACGNAATGATCAACCTTCTGCCATGCGATGAGAATAAAGCCTCCACTTCACATGCAATTTACTGGTCAGGCTTTCGGTCATGCACAATTGCTCCAGTTTCAACCACAATGCAACTGTTGTCTTCTCATTCAAGATGTCCTGAAAAATATTATTAGATAGATGAAGATGAATCTGCGAAAGTACTTTGCAATCCTTCCGTTGCTTCTTCTTTAATTCACATTCATTGAAAGACACTTACTATTAACATTACTTTATTTTCTTGTCGCTTTATTTGGTGTTTATCTCGCTAAATTCTTGTCAAATTTCTTTCTCTATTTTTCTTTTAGCATCCTACATGAATTTGTATTGGAGACCTTTTTCCCTAATGCTTATTGATGAGAATCTAGTAGAGATATTGCTTAATTTAGTTTTTAATTTTAATACTTATTTAGGAAACACAATTAGAATTTGATTTAATAAATTTTATTAGAT
>CAIGRP010093055.1:0-15565 GCA_903798385.1 Fraxinus cuspidata | reverse complement strand
TTCTTCTATGCAAGAAGAAGACACAGAGAAGTTTGGATCCAAAAAATTAAGCCAAGCTGAGTCATACACAATAAAAACTGCCCAAGTGTATTATCCTTTACATTTAAATTATGTGGGCTGCCAAACAATTCTAACTCACGAGTTGTATCCACTGTCGTGCGAAAACTTTTATAAGTACAAATGTTTCCATTTCACAAGTTATACTCTGCATTGACCTATTTTTTGACACATTTTGGAAACTTCTATATCTAGCAACAGTAAAATACGAAAGAACCAGCTGTCACCACACTAGAAAAACAAATGTACATATATTCCTACACGACAGTTGTTGTCAAAAGTCTTTAACAGCTCATTCGTCCACCACGAGAAGCATAACACTTCAGATTCATGAAATGCTACGCACTTTATTTGAATCTAATTTGTACAAATACCAACTTGAAACTACATCTAGTATGGAAGCTCATGTCCATCGTCAATTCTAATATCTCTGAATTGTTTTTAATTAGTATCAGGGGCCAGGAACTGTTAATCAATGCGGTGCAGGTGAACCAGTTAGGTATTCCAACCGATAGGGACCAATACCATGGTCCTTGATATCACAAGCCTTTTCACAATTCAATGACCTCATTATTATTGGACCATAAAAGTATGATGCATATTTGTATAGTCAGCATCTTTCCAATCCAAGAACATGTGTTGAAAACCCCAGTAGTCACATTAACTCCTGAAGGCTAACAGGAAGTCTAAAGACTATCTCAATCCAACTATATAACTTATTTTCATATAGGAAATATGTCCTATACTGATCACTTCTACCCGGAGGTAAACACCCAATGATGGATCCCACTCCCTCCAACAACGGTACTCCACTATAAGAGTGTATAATGGTGTTTTCCCCAACATAATTTTTCCTTAAGAAAGCATATGATACGATAAATATCAACTGCGTAGTTGGAGCATAGTGTTATATTGTACTAGATAGTAATGTCCAATACTATTTAATACTGCACTAATGCAAATGTATAGTTTCAAGGATTATGCCATTTGTATAACCATTTTTGCTACCCTTGTTCACACTTACGGTGTTGTCAAAAAATCATTGGCTGTAGTTATTTTTTGTTTAAACTGACCAATAAGATATCATGTGACATTGTGTCAACTAAGATGTAAAAGGAGATGTCCACCAAGCATGATTGTCGTTTAAATACAACCCATCCATTATTGTTGGGTGATGAAAAATAATGGAATAGAGAACTTACAGGCAGGGGTGGTTTAAAGGAGATGAGCTCGCTTTGGAGAACACCAATGCTAACAGACAAAATAACGTAATTGGCTTCGTAAATGCAGCCATCCTCGGTTTTCACTGAAACTATATTTCTCGAGTGCTGTAATTCCCTAACAACCTGCCCAAAATTTATGAACAATAAAACAAATTATCAATGTGCATTTATTCCCAGATATACTGTATGTACCTACCTAAATTCAGAAAATGCAAAATCTTAAGCAACTACTACTAGTAGATTGCTGGGACTTGCAGAGATTTTAACAAGTCAAACCAAGAAAAACTGTGCAAATTTTAATATTTTTTTTATGTAGTTTGTCTTTTGTACATATTTGCAAATCAATTGTATATTCACTTACACGACAGTTTCTTTGAGTCATGAATATTACACAATACATTATCCCATAGTTAATAATTTACGTTCCCCTGAACAAAACAAAAAAGAGGTTCTTTGGCACATGACCAATCATGCCCCCATGCTTCCTATTTTAAAGTTCTATTTTTGAAAGTTACAAAAACAAAAAAAAATATCATACTGGCCAAACATGGTGGTCACGTTTGACACGTCACACTGAAACTTTCTTGTCTGTGGACTCCTCAAGTGAGTTAAATCAATCCAAACAGCAAGACAACAAAAAGAAAGAAGAAAGAATGCATGAATACAAACCGACTGTTCACTTTCTGTTACTTTTTGTGCTCTCTTTCTATATCTTATTTTGCTTCCGTTTCATTTTATGATTGGAAGTGTAGTAATATTTTATTTATGCGGAAGTTTTGTAAGAAATTATATATATACCTTGTTGAGGTTTAGACGACTATCCAAGATTTTACCCTCTGAAGTAAAAAGAAAGTTTTCTGCCATTTTATACAGCAAGCACTCGTACCCTCTTTCATCGGCTACCAAGAATTCTCTCTCCCCAAAATCGACGTACGTTGCTATTGGTTCAACTTCTGTAAAATGTAAACCAAATCCAATTTTCAAATTTATAGAAAATTAAACATATTTTATTATATATATATTTATTTTTTTTTATTTTTTTTTTAAAAAGGTACTTTATGATGAAGTGTGGCATGGTAAAATTTAAAAATCAAACATTGAATTGACCTGCCATTTCAAAGTCATGCAGAATGAAGTCTATTGCCAGTTCTATCGGTGTCTTCGGAACTCTGCAGAAATCAGCAAATTCTATCCCGATGGATGACAAATTTGAATAAGATTCATCAATGATATGCTCGACTATGTAGCGCGGAAATGGAAAATGAGACACGATAAAACATGTAGAAACCAAACAAGAAAAAAATTATAGCAGGGTGGGGTCGGAGGAGTGAAGAAAGTGATAATACGTTGGTGTCTCAGCAAGGACTGAAACATCAGCATCACGATTGGATTTTTCATTCCTCAGCTTCCAAATGGCAGACTCCACTGCCTTCTTGTATGAATCTGCCGCTATTCCACTTGGAAATATTTTCCCACTGCAGAAAGAAGGAATCACAAAGAAATTAATTTCAATAAGTAATATATTAGTCGATTAATTAATAAAGAAAATTCATACTTAACTAATTGAGTGTCACTGTCAACACGCTGCATTTCCTTATCAGATTGATTAAGATCTTAAAAAATCCAAACTAACAAATTGGGTAATCTGTGAAACTCAAAACTATTCCAATTAATTATTGATTCAAAAAGTGGTTCATGGATTTCTTTAATTATTAGCTAATTAAAAGCAAATTACTCTGTAAATTACAACTCACAGCCGACCTTTCAATGTTAATAGAATTATTCAAATCAAATTAACTGCAAATTAGAAAAATAATGACCAAAAATTACTCTCAATCATAGATTAATTCCGACCCCAAAAAATCACATGCGTAATTGAGTGTGCAGATGCGTCAGTGTGAGATAGATAAATTAATGAATGTATAAAGGAATTATAACCTGTCATCATAAATGTTGTAACGAGCGTTGCTGTAATCAGAGAAGCATGTACGGAGGTTCGATTGGCTGGCTAGTTCCCAGACTGGATTGGACTGTTTTCCGCCGACGCCGGCAATCCAACCGGCGCCAAGCTCCACAGTCACGCCGCCGAACTCCTCCTTCCTTATTCTCCCTCCAATCCTGTCCGCCGCCTCTAGTATCACCACGTCCTCCACCTCATTCTCAGTCAACAATTTTGCAGCCGAGATTCCTACAGATTTCGGCAAACGCAATTCAACACAATATACGCAAAATTATACATATCTATATCATTCGTATATATACCTGAAAATCCAGCTCCGACTATGACAACGGAGCATCGAGTCGTAGTTTCCATGAAGATCTTATCAAATTAAAGAGAGTGGCGAATTAGAGAGAGATTTTAGTGGTGTAGATAGGAAGAATAATAGGCGAAGTTGGTTAATATGGTTAGTTTCAAGATGCACCGCCCCTCTTCGAGTTTGTTTTTGTTATTATTTGAATTAGATTTTCGGATTTTGGCTTTTAAGCAAAAATAAAAATAATTAAATCCTTGGTTTGATTTTGTTAAAACTCATTTTCAACCATATATTCTATCAATAAGATAATTTTATCAATGTACCCATAACATATTTTCTACTTTTAATTAGGCATTCTCTGAAACATTAGGGGCTGTTCTCCTTGTGTTCCAGTTTTGTATTTTGAGTTTTGAATTTATTTTGAGTTTTGTGTTTTGAGTGTTCATTTTGAAATTGTTGAAAATGTGTTCTTTTTGGCATTTTAAAAAATTGTTTTGAAAACACCAAAAACCCGTTTTGAAAATTTTGATTTGATTATAACTTTATAAATTTTTAACTTGTTTTCGAAAATGTGTTTTCGAAAATAGGAAAGAGAATGCGTTTTCACTGTTTTCGAAAATCGAAAACAGAAAATGGCTTGAAAATGGCAAAGAGAACAAACCATATTTTTCACAAAATTTATTTTCAAAAAATCTTGGCCAAACATAGACTAAGCCGTGTTTGTTGTGAATTAAAATCAGATTTTGAATAGATTTTGATTAAAAAAAAAAAAGATGAAATATGTGATTCCAAAGTTGTGGATTTTACAAAATATGTGGTTAAAATTAATTATTAACTTTAATTTAGACTAAAATCTAAATTTTAATTTCTAGGAAACATGGGCTAAATATGTTAGCAATTGGAAAGTCAAATTTAGTCCATGTTTGATAGACATTATGGTGTAAAAATGATGTTTTGAATAATGATTTTTTTGTAGAATGAACGGTTAAATAGTAAAGAAAAATTGTTCAAAATATTTTATTGTGTCAATGTGTAATTAAAAATGAGTATGAAAAATAAATTATTTTATTTCAAAGGGAGTCAAATCGGGGTTTACAGGCCTTCTCTACTTTGCTTCTCCAAACATTTTACGACAATTGACACAAATAATTAATGGAACGTCGTATCTCTTCTCTTGGGATGTGTTTGATTGAAGGGTAATATATTGAACTTTTAGGATGCATCCTCAATTTCCATATAGATCGTAAAATTCTTAATGATTTAAGCCATATCTTAAATATAGATAAAAAGTTTTATATGAATAAAAAAATATAAGATAAATCATTTTGCTTTAATAAGTCATCATTTACTTTAATTTTAATCATTAAAAAAAAAGGTTGAACCCCAACCTTGAGGGCCACCCACCACCTCGCCCCTAGAACATTGTGGACAAGGTAAATCACGGGATGTGCCTCAACAGGTCATGGTACAAGAGCTGTCATACTTTTGCCCATAAAGAGTCCAATTCCATACCTTGTAAGAGGCAGGAATCAAACTCTTACACTGTGACAGCCAGCTCAGCAGAGGATACCTCACTCCTATCATTTGCATTACTGAACTATGCTCGAGCTACTTTAATCATATTATTTTAATTAATATGAAACTTTCTTTGTACTTTTCTGGAGGGCACAGTGTCCACGCGTCTCAAATTGTGGCAATAAAGGCATTCAAATTGGGAGAGAGGGGAGAGGAAGGTGTTGTGTCAAAATCAGCACGTGAAATGCATTGCACTACGGCAGGCGATCTGAACATTTATGTAGGTGCAATGTGAACATTCCCTTTTTCAAATGCGTGTGCGCGTGCCTAATTTATTTACACGCAATAATTATTTGAGTTACTGTAGTATCATATTTTATTTTTATTGAGGATTCAATATATTTACTGCAATTATATT
Organism: Fraxinus cuspidata; assembly: GCA_903798385.1. NCBI lineage: Eukaryota > Viridiplantae > Streptophyta > Magnoliopsida > Lamiales > Oleaceae > Fraxinus > Fraxinus cuspidata. The sequence continues at coordinate 10,097 of CAIGRP010093055.1, read as the reverse complement.
CTACGCTTCTTTACACCTTTAAAACTTCGTATAATTATATCTTTATCAAGATTGTAAAATATATCGTTCTTAATATACGCTATCAAACTATCACTCAACTATGCAATCGATTCTTGACAATTTTCATTGCAGAAAATACTTTCTATCATATGAGTAGCAATTTGAAGAATTAATACCAATGTTACGGGTTTGAGAAATGGGTCCTCATTTTTTCTTCAACATTCAGCTTTTCCATAAGATCAATAAGACTTCGTAGCCCTTTAAACCTTCATGAGTGCGCAAGCTAATAATATATATATGAATTTGATAATCAATTGTCAATATCTTTATTGGTTTAAAATCATTGGAATAATACTCACACAATTGAATTAACTTGCTCTTGTTGAAAGTACAAAATGAATTATCCAGATACAAACATGCAACACAAAGAAGTAAGTCAATATATACCCCAGAGAAACGAAATCCAACTTTCGATGTTGCATACCAATTATAGCATTGAAGAAATCAACATGAAAATGATGTAGATTTTGCATTCCTTTAGCGTTACACTGTAAACGACTTAGAGTTATAAATATTTCATCCAGGTTGGGAACTCAATCATATATCTTTCAGAAAAACAAGAAATTGTTCTCGAAATTATTAACATTCATTGTCCCTCGTTACTTGGAGGTGTTCTTTATATATTTTCACTAACATTAAAAAAAAATTATCGTTTTTTGTATTGCTTTTGAAAATTCATTTGAAACACCCAACGCATTTTTTTTTTGCTTGGATACAAGCTAATTATGAATATGTTGATATGATTGAAAAAAGTGCACACCAAGAAAAATGCATGATTTGCAAAACACTGAATTGTAGATAACGGATGAAGTGAAACATATCAAAGATGAGTAAACATTGGAAAATAGTTTAAAGTTTGATGAGTAAACAGTGGCCATAACTAAAGTTAGGTGAGTAATAAAACATATGATTTGGCTATGTTGTGACTTTTAACGACTGTAACATGCCACATGAGTTTTTTGTTTAACACGTTAGCAACGAGAAAAATAGAATCTAACGAATGATGGATGAAGTGTAACGTCTCAAAGATATGTGATCACTGAGAAGCACTTTAAAATTTAACGAGTAAATCGTGATCAAGTATAAGTTGGTTGAGTAATGAAATATTTTACTCCTAAATATTTACCCTTGTCTTAAAGTGAATTTTTGGACGGAATTTGTCATCATCGATAATAGGTACTAAATAAAAGAAAGTTGATAATAAGAATGTCATAAAAAATTGGAGGCAAAAGTGTAACCACAAGTAAAAGTTGTAGATCTTTAGTGTGATTAAAATGTGGTTGGTGTATTTGTAAAATTGTAGGTGTTGAATATATTTGGTAAACAGGTGGTTATATTGCATGACAATTTTTATTTGATACACCATATTTTGATTGCAGTTAAACTTCTCAATCTTTACTCATTGTAGCAATTATTCCTTCTTTTTTCATCGAATTCTTATTTTCAATATTTCATTAATTAGTATTTATCATCCTTGATAATGATTTATATAAAAGAATTTATTTTCATGTTTTGAAATGAGGGGAAAATATTTTTTCATACTTTTATTTATTTATTTTTTAAAATATGATGGAAACTAACATAGAAATTGTGTTAACTAGCAGAAACTGACATACTTTGATTTTTTTTTTCATACTTTTATTTATTTATTTATTTTCAACCGACTTTTGGATATAAAAATGATATAAAGTACAAATTGTGTTAACTAGTAGAAAGTTTGAGGATAAAAAATGACATAGAAATTCGTTAGGTACATAAGTGGTATAATGAACAAATATTAAGAACCTTAAATGCAATTAAAATGTAGTGCAAGAAATAAAAACCGTGGTGTAAAATATAAATTATAAATGTTTAAAACTCAAATTCGATCTTTCGTTTTGATATTCAAAAAATCTACTATAGAAAAATAATTAGCTGTTATGGAAAGAGAGAGAATAAAAGTCAATAGACTTATGTGTATTATAATAAGAACCAAAACCCCATATTTATAGGGAATGAATAAGAATACATATAGTAATAATATCTAGGGTTGTAGGGGTACAATTGTCATTCACAAATAACTTACCATTTAAAATACTTTCTACTTTTTAATAAGAAGTTTTATTTTAACTACGAGAAGTTTTACATTTCTCCTCTTTGGCATAGAAAAATATGATGATAAGAATACTCTATTCGTTTTTGGTATTATGTTTAGAATTATTTAACCTTCTAAAACTAACGTGGTGCAAACAATAAAATTAGGATAAAATGTAACTAAATTCAATCCAAAAAATAGCCAAAAAAAAAAAAAGGGAACAAAAGAACAAAAAATTAGCACATTATAAGAAAGGAACAAAATATTTTTTATTTCACAGTATCATGCAACGAGATTCAAAATTAATAGATTTTATCAAACTAAAAGTTAATAAAACTCGAGTTATTCATTTAGTGCATTTTATTCTTTTTCAATTCATTATGATTAAAATGTTCTAAACCACGATTTTGTGTTCATTTATTATTTACTGGTTAAAAGAAAAAAAAAAGATGTTCTTAATTATATTTGAAAAAGCATAAAATATTTTAAGATTTAAATTATATTTCATGATTTTACTTAATACAATAACTATGTTTTTAGATAAGATTTAATAATACGTCAAATGAGAAATCTCAAATGTTTATTTTTCGCTCATAAAAGAGAATTTATTATGAAAAGCCAAATCTCATGAGAGGTCTCTACAGTCTTGTAAAAGATAGAGGTTTCTCTATAATCATAAGTCTGATAATTTACCAAAAATTCATAAAATTGATTAGATATCCTCTAAAAAAATTACTAAGAATCAACATGTACACATCGATAATCGGCTAGCTGGGTCAAACTACCAACAATTTGATTCAACCTGAAACTAACTGGTTGACCTCATTTTATTTATTCACATTTTTTTTAAATTTTATATCACTGTTGGATCTCGATTCGACCACGAAGTTTTACCTTTTTCCAGTCATACTTGAACTGGTTTTTAAAAACATCAGGTAAACACTTCATCAAAAATATTTGCTCAAACTTACTTTTTGTTTTTCCCTTGAAGCTGCAGAAATATAACATTTATGATTGAATAATTTAGGGAACTTGGAGTCAATGTATTTTTAACATATATGATATCACTTCATTTAAATTTTGATATTTAATGCTTTTCAAATTTATCTATGAAATCGATTCTCTTCTAAACAAGTCTTGAATTTAACTTGAAATAACTCTTGCAAACCCCTTGGCTTCTCATGTATTAAGAAGAAAAAACATATTCCAAATAAATAAAAATAAAAAGAACCCATTTTTAAGTTTTTGGCCTTTTCAAACCTGCCAAAATGAAGAATTGACATACACAATAGGTAAAAATCATAACTACCGTACTTTAATATTAAATTTTTAAAAATATCGAAGTTTGCAAAACTTTTCATTCAGATCATAATTCAAGATTTTATTTTTTTTATGTGAGAATAGATAATAATTTATTAATATAAAATAAGAATCTAACCTGAATTGATAATTATTAGTGATAATTGATTTTTCATTCTCATCACATTTCTTCCCTATACTTTTGTATGCATTTACGGTCTCCCTCATTTTAACCTCTCTCATAATAAGAAAAAAAATAAACCATGACTTCATAAATTCATAATTTCCTCCACATATTTTTCGATCACATTCATATTTTACATGTAACAATAGGGCGGTGTTTGAAATTCATAAAGGTATGTTTGTATCATTTAGCCTTTGTTTCATCTTCATTATTTTCTAAAATATGTTTTTCTTTCTCTTATTTTTAACCACACATTTTTTAATAAAATAATATTACACGCAAACTTAACTTTTTTTCTTATTTTTTAACTGCACACTCTCTATCAAAATACTATTTCAAAATACATTTGAGGGGTGAAAATGGAGCTCAAACAGGCTCTTAATGATTTGTACAATTCTGTGACTATATATATGTGATGTTCCTTGTAAACAATATGAGTTAAGCACCTACGTAAAGTTAAAATGTGACCAGTGATTTTACACAATGAAATTATTTTAATAAAGTTAATATGTGACTTTCGTGACATATGAAATTGCGACATCTATATTAATGTGATTGTATTCATGTGACATGCGAAATTATGGCTTGATACTATATATAGTAACTCGTGAATCTTTTGAAATTTGTAAAAAAAAAAAAGTGGAAAAAATATTTTAAACAATTTATAGACATGATTCTAACATAGGCTCAACTCTTATTATTGTCATAACTTGATTTTTTTAAATATTAAATATTAATTGGAATTGTCTGGCGGAAAATTTGCTTACTTTTGGTACATATTAGGATTCAACAGAAAAATCTTAAAAACATGTTATTCCCAAATTAATTATCAGCATTGTGCACCTCTAGTCATACAGTTTACATGTGAACACAATAATAGTTGGATCGTGTTTCTTTGACCATAATTTGGTCATTAATCGCTTTTCAGATGTTTTGAAATAGTTGGAGTATTGACTAAAAATCATGATTGATTAAAAGGAAAGTAATTCGGAGACATTGGTTCAAATTCAATTAATTAGATGATAACGATCTTTAAAGAAAAAAAAAAAAACAAAGTTAATAAAGTTTGTTAATAGCTATTTTTATCAAAACTTAGTATACCCAATGTCATGCATATTAAATCAATTGAACCCTTCTTCGCCTTTGACTATCTCACGCACATGTTTAAATCCATCCCGTATAGATTTACCATAAGACCTAGCGAGAATGATAGAGATTCCAGCAATGAGACTTAGTGAGATCGTGACAAAATGTGGACTTTGAGTAAAAATCTCTTAATCTAAATAGAACCCTATAAGTCCCATCCAAATAAGAGCATCGCTTGAGACATTCTGTAACCATGAATAAAATTTCCTATTAACTCTTCAAGCAAGTCACTATTTACATAACTAATACTCCTATTCAACGTTCTCTTTATACATGATTTGATTCTCCGAGAACAACAGGGAGTTCTCCGTCTCCTTTTTGTATGTTATCTTTCTTGTCTCCAGTATTAACATTATAATATTATACAATTATTGCATAATATTTAGTTTCCTTCTTTTATATAGATTTCCTTTTTGCTTACTTTGCTTGTAATATATAAACTTGTGTATTTCATTAAAAAATCTAATTCTTTTGACGTCTCAATACATTATTTATTTTTCCTCTCTCTTTCTTCTTCTATTATTTTCTTTGAATTGGTTCACTATATTGGTTCAAAATAACTCATGTTGTTAACATGGTATCAGAGCCTATAATTGAGTGAAAATTGTAAAAATTCTGATTATAATATGTTGGAAATCGAAGTAGAAACCAGGCAGAAAAGAAAATTGTGTAAAACCATACTCGATCGCAACTATAAATTACGATTCCGATCAAACCAGAGACCGGTTGAGAAAACTCAGATCAAAATCTTGTTCACCAGGTCGAAGAGCATCTTCCGGTCAGCCACGTATCACCGGACGGTTGCAGGTGGGGCTTACGTACAACGACAATTGAGGCGCATGAGAGTAATTTTCAAGGTGATTCCGAAGGGAAGTTTGTTCCTTGGTAAATTTATGATCTTTTGGTACTATTACTTTGGTTATACGTATACTGTGCAACATATTCTGATTGTTGTTTGTGGTGGTGCGTTTGTTGTCGTTGGTTTTTCTTAGAATTGGCTGATTTCGTTGATTCCTAGTTGATTGTTTGTTGAATTTATGATGGCGGTTGAAAGAGATGATTCACTTCAATTCATTAGTGTCACATTAAATAGAAAAAAATACTCATATTAGAGTACCATGTACCATGATGAGAAATTTTATACAGGGAAAACGATTGTGAGGCTATGTTAGTGAAACTGTTGTAAACCCCAAGACCACTAATGCGAAATTTCTTACTTGGATTCATAATTATGTTGAACAATCCATTGGTACACAGTCGGCAAATTTTGAAATAGCAAAGGAAGTTTGTGATTATTTTCAGTAGTTATATACTAAGTCTAATTTTACAAAGCGGTATCAGTTGGAGATTGATATACGAGCTTTAAGACAGAATAATATGAGTATTCTCGAGTTTTACGTCGCTATGAATTTTCAATTTGAGATGAGTTGGCACTTACGGAATTAGTGGGACTGAAAGCATGTGAGGAATATTTTACTTTTAAAGAGGAGCGACGATTAATTTAGTTTTTTTATGGCACTTTGCAATGATTTTGAGGTACTTAGAGGCTCTATCTTGCATCGTACTCCACTTCCCTCAGTTGATTCAGTGATTAGTGAACTTATAGCTGAGGAACCACATTTCAATCTCTTGCAGGAAAAGTATCTCTTTCTCCATCTAATACCTCAGTGTTGGTTGTACCCTCTCGACTATCTACATAGAATCAGAACAAAGGTTATTTGAGAGTTGCAAGTAATAAGTGTAACTTTTGCAAACAAAAGGGATATTGGAAGTCTAAATATCCTCAACTATTAAAGAAACAACAGCCACAATCATAGAGCGATCTTATCATCCCAATTCCAACATAGTTGCCACAATTCCACCTAGTGACTCATCTGGACTTCTAGAACCACCATTCTTCAATCCCATGTTGACTGATTTAGTAGAGCATTTTAAGAAATTCTTAATCACAGAGTCGCATGCTATGTCAGCATCTACTCATATAGGTTTGTCATCTCAAAATCATTCAGGCATTTCTTTCTCATGGATCTTTGACTTGAGTGCCTCTAAACACATGTCGCCAACTCGAATTTTTTTAATGACTTGCGTCCTTCTAACTCGTCTATGTTTGTTATGGTCGCTGATGGCAAACTATTGCCTTTAGTAGGTGTTGGTTCTGTTAACACGAATAATTTATCACTTCTAAATATTTATTGTGTTCCAGATCTTACTTTGAATCTTATTTCTACTGTTGTGTGATTCTAGTTACTTCATTCAGTTTTCTTATATTACTTGTCATGTGCATGATCATCGATCTCAGTAGCTAATTAGGATAGGCCGTAGACAAAGAGGGTTATATGTTCTGGACAATCTGAGACCACTACATGTTGCAGCCTATGGTGTTGATTTGTCATCTTTCTGTTTGAATTCATCGTCTTCTAATTTTTATTTAGGGCATTCTAGTCTTACACATGTTTTCACTATTCGTTTAAAATTTTTTAGTTTTCAAGGTTCAATTGGGAGATTTGCAAATTCATGACTTTTCTGATTTTAGTAGTTGCAAATTAGTTAAATTTTTTGTTTTATCTTTTCCTCAAAGTGTTTCTCATTCTATTACACCATTTGATCTTGTTCACTCTCTAATGTATGGAGATATGTTCCTATTACTACAAAATGAGTATCTAGATATTATGTATCTTTTATTGATGATTATGGTCATTATTGTTGAGCTTACCTTATGGAACGACGATCTGAGTTTCTTTCTATTTACCGTTCTTTTAGAGCACTTATTAAAACTCATCATTATATTGTAATTAAGTGCTTTAGATATTACTTGGGTAGAGAGTATACTTCGGCTGATTTGTTTGCTCTTGATGGCACAATTCATCAAACCTCATGTACTAATATCCAAAACAAAATGACTTTACTAAACGAAAGTATAGGCACATTGTAGAAATTGTTTGTTCCCTCCTCTTGTCTGCCAAAGTTCCCAATGAATTTTGGGGAGAAGCAATTCTCACTGTTATTTCTTTAATTAATTCCCAATGATTTTGGGAAGAAGCAGTTCTCACTGGTGTTTCTTTAATTAATAAGATTCCATCTTCCTAAACTTTATGTTTATCAGCCTTTGAAACATTGTATAGATATCCTCCTAATTACTCCGCATTAAGAGTCTTTAGCTGTACTTGTTTTGTTCTTCGTCTTGAAGTTGAACATAATAAGTTGGCATCTCGTTCAGCTATCTGTGTTTTTTAGGTTATGGGTTGGAACAAAAATGTTATCGCTCCTTTGATCCAGTTGATAAAAATATATGTTTCTCATCTTGTCGTGTTTCTTTAGCACATTCCGTACTTTTCTATTTCTGATAATACTCATGGCGTGACTAAAACTGATTTCATTCGTATTGATCCATTCTCTGATAATATTGATAGAGAACCTTTCCATACCCCAAGTACTGTTGATTTTTCATGTCCTATAGGTACACGTGCACCAAATTATGATATACATCCTCCTTCTATGGCTTCCCAAGCACCATCTAAGATCGTTGATCCAAATTCTACTCCCTCCCTTCTTCGATATCCTCAACGTATTCGTAAGTCCACTCAATTACTTGATTTTGCTTATTCTTATTATTCTGAGTCCTTTTGTTGTTTTCTAACCTCCATTCATAAGCTATCTGAACCATCTTCCTATAAAGGAGCTATTCTGGATCCTCTTTGGCAACAGGCTATGGTTGATGAACTCTCTGCTGTACATAAAACAGACACATAGGACTTAGTTGCATTGCCTTCAGGTAAATATGCTATTGATTTTCGTTGGGTTTATAAGATTAAAATCAAATCTGATGGTTCAATTGCGTTACAAGACTAGATTGATTGCTAAAGGTTTTAATCAGTAGTATGGTCTGGATTATGAGGAGGCTTTTGCTCATGTTGCCAAGATAACCACTGTTCATACACTTATTGCACTTACATTTGTTTGTTAGTGAGTCTCTCTCAATTGGATATAAAATAACACTTTTTGAATGGAAATCTTCAAGAGGAGATTTATGTGATTCCTCCTTCTAGTCTTTCTTACTCTCCTGGATATGTTTGCAAGCTCAAGAAGATACTTTATGGCCTCAAACAAGCACATCGTGCCTGATTTTTGAAATTCTCTACCGTTGTTATCTTTCTTGATTTTGAATCCAGTCATCACGACTCTGCCCTATTCTTTAGATGCACTTCGGCTGATCGTATTCTACTTTTGTTGTATGTTGACGAAATTTGAAATCAAAATTAGCTAATGGTTTTAAAATGAAGGACTTAGGTGCATTATCTTATTTTTTTTGGAGTTGAGGTTGTTTCTTCTCCAAGAGGTTACCATTTCTCTCAGTCTAACTATACTATGGATGTCATTGAGCACACTCGACTTATTGATACTAAAACTGTTGATACTCCTCTTAAGTCTAACACTCGATATTCACTCTCTGACTGTATACCCTTGACTGATCCCACTCTGTATCGTACCATTGTTGGATGTCTGACTTATCTTACCATCACAGTCTCGATATTGCTTATGTTGTTCACATTGTTAGTCAATTTGTTTCGGCTCTTACTACAATTCATTTGGCAGCTGTTATTCATATTTTGCGCTATCTTTGTAGTACTTACTTTCAGAGTTTTTTAATTCCATCGACCTCATCTTTAGTGTTTCGTGCCTACTCTAATGCTGATTGGGCCAGTAACCCCACCGATCCTAAGTCCACTACTGGTTTTTGTATATTTTTGTCTGATTCCCTTATCGCTTGAAAGAGTAAGAAATAGACTGTTATTCTCATTCCTCTACTGAGGCAAAGTATCGTCACTACCACTGAGATTGTATGATTTCGTTGGTTACTTGCATACATGAGTGTCTCTTCTTCTTATCCAACCCTTATGTATTGTGAAAATAAAAGTGTTATTTAGATTTCTCACAACTCTCTGTTCCATGAGCGCATGAAACAGATTGAGATTGACTGTCATCTAATTCGCCATCATCTGATTGACACAATTTCTCTACTTGTTTCTTCATCATTACAGATTGCTACTTCTTCACGAAATCTAATCAAATTCATCGTTTTGCTTAACAAACTCTCGTTGCTTTTTGTTGTATCACCGTAAGTTTGAAGGGGGATGTCAGCCTTATACTATAATGCAATTATTGTGTAATATTTAATTTCCTTCTTTTATATATGTTTCATTTTTGCTTACTTTTTTTCGTAATATATGAACTTGTGTATTTCATTAAAAAACATAATTCTTTTGACGGCCCAATACATTATTGATTCTCTCTCTCTCTCTCTCTCTCTCTCTCTCTTCTTATCTTCTCTTTTCT
>CAIGRP010093041.1:0-11204 GCA_903798385.1 Fraxinus cuspidata | reverse complement strand
AAAAAGTTCATTTCACATAAACAGTTTTTAAACTATTTTTTATATTCACTGATTTTCAAATATCATTTTTACAATGTTTATAAAGCATTTCAAAATAACGTGTAACGCATGTTTAGTTGTGACTAGACTAACAATAATCTCAAACATACAAAAAGACATAACACGTGTTTGGATGTCATTTGTTGTCACTGAAATATTTGATACAAGTAAAAAACAAAAGAATTTCACTTGATCACGTGTTTTTGCAAGTGCAAGGATCGTAACAAGTAATAATAATTAATTAGGATCCCACCAAGATTAAATGTTTACTATAGATTTTGATTTTAAATCTAAATTCAATCCATATTAAAGTGGTTACAAATTATTAATTCAAGAATTAGCTTTTCAATTAAGACCTTGTTTGATCCCCTTTTTTTTTTCAAAATATATTTTTCCTCTCTTCTTTTCAATCACACATTTTTCAATAAAATAATATTACACACAACTCAAAAAAAATTCTTCATTTTTAACCACACATTCTTCATCAATCAACCATTCTAAAATATATCTACTTAAAAAATGTGGCTTAAACAGACCCTAAATTAATCTAAACTTGACAAATTTGTGAAAAACCTTTGAATTATGTTGTTGGGAATTTCGATTTCACTTAGTTTATTTAACATTCATTCAATCCAAATTTATAGAGCCATTTTCAACATGTATCTACAATGGAATTAATCTATTTTAACAAGTAATCTCTCTCTTGTAAAACTAACCACTATTCATATCCCTGTATTTACTATATTCATATGTAAATCTATATACATATGACAACATTCAATTGTACCATATCAATCATAATTTCATAAGCTATAAAATTGTATCTCAATCTCTTATCAAAATCCATGTTATTTATTGTACGAAGTAGACAAATATGTCTCCTCTCAATTTCAATATTGTCCTTAAATCAAGTGATTGAATGTAAATAAAACATTTAATAAGCAATTAATACATAATTAGAATTGCATGAAATCAATTGAATTAAATAGACATTAAACTAACAACAAAGAATGTAGCCAATTATATTAATGAAATTAAATAATAAAAAGAAAGAAAAGATAATCGATTCAATAGAATGAATCAAATTAATTCAAGCAACTATTGTTCATCGACACCCAATACTTGACAATTGATCTTCAACTATTCCTTGATTGAATGTAAATCTCCTGGTCAACTATGTTATTCAACCTTCAAATACAAAAATTAAATAAGAAAAAAAAAGTTTTAATAAATAAAGTATTTTTTTAATCAAAGTCACATATTTTTACACAAAATGAAATGTTTTTTACTTTAAAACAAGAGAATATATTTATGAAGCAATTTTACTTTCTTAAGCTTTTACAAAAATATTGTCAACTATTGCGAAGGAAGGGTCTTTACACTTGTTAACCAAAAGAACCAAACAAGAAGTTCCTAATGTTATATGGGCTTCCAGCCCATGAGGAGATAAGTGGCCCAAATCCATCATATATTGTATTTTAGGTCACATTATGGCTACATATAGTTAAAAATACCATGGCTGCTCATCAACTTATACAAAAAATAGATGCTGCTACACGAGTTCAAAACAGAGGCGGCACATGTTGAAAAACAGGGGCTGATTTTGTCTTGCACAAGAGGAAAGACAAAAGAATCAAAGGCTACTTTGTGTAGAGAAAGAAAGGGGATAATTTTTTTTTTCAATATTATTTAGGTGTGGATTCACACTAGTATTTTCTCCACGCAATACAAATTGGGGACTTCTCTAAGTAGCGTATTTTGGGGTACTCTTGGGGAATAGTATTCAAAGTGGATATCTCACATGTTTAATCGAAGTGGTGATTTGTGGTGAGATTATTTGTCGTCTTAGAGATTAATTATCGTTGTATTCGCAATTTGTTGAGAACTCAAGTTTTAGGCATAAACTTGAACGTTGTAATCTCGGTTTATTATAGTGGATTTGGCTGGAGTTGCCCAATGATTTTTTTTCCTCAACATTGGATGCTTTTTTTCTATGTAAAAATTCGGTGTTGTGTTCTTATGTTTTTGTTTTGATTATTTACTTGCATATTTAATCACTCTAGTTAGTTTTTTGGATTGTTGAATTTATTCTTGCAAGTAGTAATTTCCCAACAAAGTGGTATCAAATATCAGGTTGTGTGGGTGTGGTTCTATTGCGGGAGTAAATGGAGAATACTTTGGGCATTATGATTAAATTATCGGCTTCAAATTATTCTATTTGGAAGCCTATGATGGAGGATATTATTTATTGTAAAGATTTACATGAACCTACAGAAGGTGATAGTGCTAAGTCAAGCAGTATGAGTGACAGTGATTGGAAGAAGACGAATAGGAAAGCCGTTGGATATGTTAGATAGTAGGTTGGTCTTAATGTATTTCATCATATATTTCAAGAGGCAGATGCTTATAGCCTTTGAGAAAAACTAGAGGGTCTCTATGAGAGGAAGACCGCTCAAAATAAAGCTTTTGCTATTAAAAAAGTTGTGAATTTGAAGCTAAAGGAGGAGAAATCAGTTGCTGAGCATTTAAGTGAATTCCAATACTTGGTAAATCAATTGACCAAAATGAAAATAGTGTTGGATGATGAGATTCAAGCACTATTACTTTTAAGTTCATTGCCTGATAGTTGGGAAACTTTGGTAGATACACTTAGTAACTCTGCTCCGATTGGTGTGCTTGGACTTACTTTAGCTAAATACAGTTTGTTTAATGAAGAAATGAGAAGGAAAGACGGGGGTAGGAATGGTTCACAGGCTCTTATTACAGAGAACAGAGAAATGAGTAAAAACAAATGTCTTAGAGGACGTGATAACTTCAAAATTCAATCAAAGGCAAGAGCAAATGTCAAATGTTTTTATTGTGATAAAAAGAGTCCTATAAAGAAACATTGCATGGCTTGGAAAAATAAATTTAAACAGGAGAAAAATGAGAAGAAGATTGATCAGAATACATCAGCTAGTGCTTCAAATGAGGAATTAATCGTAGCAGTTTTTTCTATTGAAGATGAGCAGTGTTGTTGTGTTGTAGATTCATTTGTTGAATGGGTAATTGATGACTCAATGACTTTTTACCATGTTACTCTAAGACGAGAATTCTTCAATTCATACAAATTGAGTAACTTTGGCAAGGTGAAAATGGGTAATAATAGTTTTGTCAATATTGTAAGAATTGATGATATTTGTCTTCAAACTAATATTTGATGCAGCTTGACATTAAAGAATGTGTATTTCTAGACATATGCCTAAAATTTCTATTCACGCATGCTTTTGATGAAGCGGGTTATGACAGTTATTTTGGAAATGGAAGATGGAAACTTATAAAAGGGTCGATGGTATTTGCTAGAAGAAAAGTTTGTTACACACTTTACAAGACACAAGTAGAGGTGTGTAGTGACGCGGTGAATACAACTGAAAGTGATTCTTTACCATACTTGTGGCACAAGCGGTTGGCTCACATGAGCGAGAAAGGATTGCAGATTTTGGCAAGGAAGTCTCTCATTCCTTTTTCCAAAGGCACATCACTAAATTCATGTGATTATTCAAATAACATAAAGTTTCGTTTCAAAAACCCTATAGTAGAAAATCTAATATTTTAGATTTGATTTATTATGATGTTTTTGGTCCCATTGAGGTGGAGTCCTTGGTTTGCAATAAGTATATTTTTACTTTTATTGATGATGCTTCAAAAACGTTTTGGGTGTTTTATTTAAGATCAAAAGACCAAATTTTCCATCACTTCCAGAAGTTTCATGCTATGATGGAACGGGAAAGTGGAAAGGTTTTGAAGTGTCTCCAAACTGACAACGGAGGGGAATATACATCTAAAGTGTTTGAAGATTACTGCTTAGAGCATGGTATTAGACATGAACAGACTGTTCTTGGTACCCCCACAGCATAACGGCATGATTGAGAGAATGAACTGCACCATTATGGAAAATGTCCAAAGTATGTTAAGGATGGCTGGGTTACCAAAGTCATTTTGGGATGAAGCAGTTCGGATTTTAAGATTATAGAAAAGGTGGACAGGAAATGTCGTTTCTTATTCTCACTTGAAGGTTTTTAGGTGCAAAGCATTTGTACATGTGCTTAAAGAACAAATATTGAAATTAGATGATAAAGCTAGTGCTTGCATTTTTGTTGGCTATAGAGATGCAGAATTTGGCTAAAGACTATGGGATCCAAAAATGAAGAAAATAATCAGAAAAAGCAGAGATGTGATTTTTCATGAAAATCAGAAGTTGGCAGATTTCAAGAAATCTGGTAATTAAAGACGTGTTGTTGAGGGTGTCATTGATCTTGCACTTATCTCTTTGCCTCCAGACAGTGCCACTCAAGGGGTAGAGACACATGTTGACGGTTATGCTAATGAGCCATGAAGGGTTGATGAGGACGATCTAGAGGATGTTGAGCAGGGGGAGCAACCTACTATATCATAACCTTAGACTAGAAGATCTACCAGGGAGCATCATCCATTAACCAAGTATCATGTATCAGACTATGTGTTGGTAATTGACGAGGGGAACTAGAATGCTTTCAAGAAGTACAATCTCATAAGGACAAACAGAACTGGGTGAAGGCTATGCAGGAAGAGATGAATTCTTTGTAGAAGAATAACACTTATGAGCTAACATCGCTTCCTAAAAGTAAAAAGGCATTGAAGAATAAATGGTGTTCAGGTTGAAGAAAGATAGTGAAAATCTATTGAAGTATAAAAGCTCGCTTGGTAGTGGAGGGCTTCGGTCAAAAGAAAGAGATTGACTTCGATGAGATATTCTCTCATGTTGTCAAAATGATTTTCGTTCAATTAGTTTTGGGTTTAGTAGCTAGTTTGGATCTTGATCTTGAGCAGTTAGATGTGAAGACCGCCTTTCTCCATGGTGATTTGGAAGAAGAAATCTACATGGTTCAGCCATAGGGATTTGAAATAAGAGGAAAAGAACATATGGTTTGCAAGTTGAAAAAGAGTTCTTATGGGTTGAAATAGGCCCCAAGACAGTGGTATAAGAAGTTTGATTCCTTTATGGTGGGCAATGGTTATACCAGGACAGATGCAAATCATTGTGTCTATGTTAGAGAATTCCATGGTGGTAATTTCATTATCCTTTTGTTTTATGTAGATGACATGCTGATAGTGGGGCAAGATGTTTAGTTGATCTGCAGTTTGAACGTAGATTTGTTTAAGTCATTTGATATGAAAGATCTTGGACGAGCACGACAGATTTTAGGGATGCATAATCGTTGTGAGATATATGTAGAGAGAATGCTAAATCAATTGGAACACCACTTGGTAGTCACTTCAAACCAAGTAAGGTGACTTGTCCTTCTAAGAAGGACGATAAAGAAAGAATGACAGAGATTCCGCACTCCTCTATGATTGGGAGTTTGATGTATGCAATGGTTTGTACATGGCCAGACATTGCTCATGCAGTTGAGGTGGTTAGTAGGTTTCTTGTTAATCCCGGTAAAGATCATTGGGAGACAATAAAATATATCTTTAGATACTTGAAATGTACTTCAAAGATGTGCTTGACGTTTGGAGGTTCAAAACCAGTTTTGGAGGGCTTTACAGATGCAGATATGGCTGATGATCTTGATGGTAGAAAATCAACTTCAGGATACTTGGTTACTTTTACGGGGGGAGCTGTCTCATGGCAGTCAAAAATACAGAAGTGTGTTGCCTTATCTACAATTGAGGCTAAGTATATTGCAGCAACTGAAGCAAAGAAAGAACTGCTTTGGATGAAACGGTTTCTCCAAGATTTAGGTTTGAAACAAGATGTGTATGTAGTTAATTGTGATAGAACACATTAGACTTGAGCAACAATGCTACTTATCATTCTCGGACGAAGCACATTGATGTGAGATATCATTGGCTACGACAAGTAGTGGCGGAACAATTGATATCGTTAGAGAAGATTCATACCGAGAAGAATCCAGCTGATATGATGACAAAAATTGTTACAAGAGAAAAGCTTGAACTTTGTGCTGGATTGATCGACATGGACTATTTCTAATCTGTTAGAGGACAATCTCTTTCCTCAATGGGCTGGAGTGGGAGATTGTTAAATGGGCTTCTAGCCCATGAGGATATAAGTGGCCCAAATCCATTATATATTGTATCTTAGGTCACATTATGGCTACACACATTGAAAAAAAAATTGTGGGTGCTCATCAACTTATACAAAAAACAGAAGCTGCTACGTGAGTTGAAAATAGATGCTTGCACATATTGAAAAATAGGGGCTAATTTTGTCTTGCATAAGAAGAAAGACAAAAAATCAAAGGCTACTTTGTGGAGAGAAAGAACGGGAGAAAATGTTTTATTTTTTTCTTTCAATATTATTTAGATGTGGATTCACACAAGTATTTTCTCCACACAATGCAAATTGGGGACTTCTCTAAGTAGTGTATTTTGGGTAATCTAGAGGTGTAGCATTCAAAGTGGGTATCTCACATGTTTAATCAAATTGGTGGTTTGTGGTGAGATTGTTGTTTTAGAGATTAATTATCGTTATATTCCCAATTTGTTAAGAACTCAAGTTTTAGGCATAAACTTGAACGTTGTAATCTCGATTTTATTATAGCAGATTTGGCCGGAGTTGCCATATGTTTTTTTTTCCCTCGACATTGAAGGGTCTTTTCCACGTAAAAATTCGGTATTGTGTTCTCTTGTTTTTTTTTTATTTTTTATTATTGACTTGCATATTTAATCACTCTAGTTAGTTGCTTGGATTGCTGAATTTATTCTTGCAAGTAGTAATTGCCTAACACCTAAAACTGGAAACAAACAAATGCCTATCGAGTTTCCTGCCATATTAGCTAGAAAACATTACAAAAGGAATTAAGAAATCCTGAAACAGAGGCCATATTATGGCACACATCAATAACAAAAGCAAGTTAGGTTGCAGCTAGCATAAAATTTATCGACTTGCATAATGGAGATGCTTTAGTAATCTCAAGTCATTGATAAGTGTATTTACTCCACGTACCTGGACCGTTAATGGATAAATTGTTATGGATTTCTATGAATGATGGCTTAATTATGATTATATTTCGTTTATTAGGTATAAATCGATGAAAAATAATGGGGTTAGGCAAAATGATCGAAAAATAGGTTAAAACGAAGGATTTTCAAAGTTTGGGGCCTAAATCGCAAAATTCAACAGTTGATTTGTACCTACTGTCGATGATCGGACAATGCTTGGACTCAATTTGATACATTTGGAAGATGAATGATCAAATTATATTAAGAGATAGACTCAAAACAGTGAAGCGGGGTCCAACATGTAAATTTTTGGAAATTGAAGGTGACGCGCACGCGCCGGCCACCTTGATAATTACTTGAGAGCTGAATCGCAACACAGTGCGCGTGCGAGCGAATAGCCGACGCTCCCGTGTGGGGTTAAAATTGTCTCGACGGATTGACTTTCATTTTTTGGCTGAGTCTTATTGGGAGGCAATTCTATCACCTATTGAACCTTGTTGACGTTTGAACTTGGTTTAATCAAATTCAACCAACTTAACTGGTATTAAAGATGAGGTTATTTAACTGAAATAGTAATATGAGATAATTGCAGTGACTTTTTCTTTGGATTAGCTAAAGTAAAAGAAGTGGAAAGATTGTAGATTCGTGGTCCTTAGAATGGGACCATAAGTTTCATTTTATAGCTAAAAATGGAAGAATTGGCCGACTTCGTGACGTCGCCTACAGTACTTAGATGGACCTATCAGTTACAGTATTTTCCTTATTTGGTGTGCCAAAATCATTCAGCCAAAGGGCTTTCTATTTGACGATTAGGTATACCATAACAACTTATCATGATGTTTGGAATGGGCTCTATTATTCTCCACCACACGTTCTGCTATTTCTCTCCCCGCGTTAGATGAAGATAAAACCTACTTATTGCTTATTTGAATTCAAGACAAGTAATTTCGTTATATTCTTTCATTACTTGATTAATCTTCCATGCTTAAATTCATTATTTGATTGTCATAACATCAGGATCTGATCATGATCATATAATAGACTTCATTTTTCTTAAAAAGGAAAATTAAATGGCATATGTTTCTTGATTGTCAACAATGCATGAACAAGACTATATTACATAATCGAGAATTCAAGTAAATAACAATACGTGAATTTGTGGTCCAATACACTAATTCCGTACCCACACAAGCCAAGGTTTTTCATAGATTAATTTAGAATAATTACACCAAACAAATTTCCTTTGTCACACTTCGAATCTGAATAGACACTAGTACACTTTAATTGAATTTTATTTCTTTGGGACGATACACATTATTCATCACGTATTGCTTGTCAACAATCACATAAGCTTGCAGGAATTTCACGAACATTCATCCTTCAAATATGCCAAGAGTCACAAGGCCACTAAACCAATGGAGCAACTTCCATTCAAGAATTATAATCAACAAAAGACGGGCAAGAAAAAGCAAGTGATATGTCCACAAGCATTATAATATTAGGTGAAACTAGCATCAATCTTGAATGTGTTGCATTACTTTGGCAAGCAATTTTTTCAATAAATATACAAAGATCTCAAAACTAAACACAAGTACTCAGTTCTTGCCACTTGGGGAAAAGTCCGAGAAGAAACAAACACAAACATAAATTATACAGGAATGGGTTTGTATATATCCCCTAATGGTCTGAGGAATAATCTATCATTATGACAAAGCAAACATTGGACCAACACTGGATTGTGAGTTAAAGGCATTTAATGAAAAAGTTAAGACACCGACACAGAAATAGAGCTTAAACTGAGTATCCAGCTTTAAGTTTCACTTCAGTTCCCCAAGGTTTCAACTTTCACAGTTTTCCAGTGAACCAATGATCCTTCCTACATATGCTGAACTTTCCTTCTCAAAATGTCCAACGATCGACTGACAATTTAACATGCCCTGGAATTGATTCTTCACAAGACGAGGACAGTTTTACAATAGAGAAGTTTTTGGACTATATCATGGCAAGATTTAGCGTTAAGCAAAGGGGACTAAAGTACCACAATCCTAGTACTTCGGTTGAGTTTTCTGGTGAAGGTAATACATTTCATATTACTGCTTTTGGACTAAATTGTTAGCAATCTATATTTATTTGGTTATGAAAATTTCTACTCATGCAGTCTTATCAAACCATATGTTATCTATTGGAGTCTTGGAGCACAAGGCATTTTTATCACACAACAAGCTTTAGAGGCAAGAAATGAGTAACCCCATGTTCCCACAGGAAAGGACTCCTTAGAGTTCGTTTTGAACAAAGATGAGGGAATCTATAATCATACAATGCACCCCCACCCCCATCCCGCAACAAAAGGACTCCTTAAGTTCTTTCTTGTACAAAGATCAAGAAGCAATATTAAATATAAACCAAACAATTTATCACCAAGTCACAAATGCAACCAATATAACTAAAGCTTTCTTCAAAATACATCATTCTACAACCACAGGTGCACAACAACCAATCAAGAAGATGTGTCCAGGAAGCATTGAAAACTTGTCACATGTGAAAGCATGAATAACCTAACGAACGAATGGAGTCTAACAAAATGCCAGCCATTTCTTGTATCAAAATATAATTGCTTTTAAAAGAACAACAGAGCCAAAATCAAAGTCTTGATTGCAAATGGATACATTTCCACAGATTTCCAGTTTTTCTCCCTCCCAGAAGGCCACAAATATACAAACAAGTATTGGTGTCCCATTCTTCCCATCCCAGTACAAACTAGCATCCTTGCCAATTATATCCACAATATTATCAAAGAATTAGCCAATAATATATAAACTAACCTCCCATTTTAAGTTACCGTATCGCCATGTAAAATTTCAGTCAAGGTTTGTTTTCTGAACAAGGTTCTTACAAACTCCCTACAAAAACTCAGTCGTTACCCCCTTTCTTCCCCTTTTTCCCAATTTATTAAGCAGCAAATACAACATTCATAACAGACTAAACTTGAAGACTATGTTCAAGATGCATCCGATACAGACAAGAAGGCCTTTCGAGAGTGATTGTACTGCTTACCAGATAAGCAAAGAGGGATATGCTTCTCCTTATCCTTCCTCACTGACACATAAGAGCTGGCACAAATAGGAATAATCATTCATGCAAATCTGTTCACTTGGGATATTGCCTGTGCTAGTCTATCCAGTTTAGGACATAAATTCTCCAAGGGTGAGGACATAAAAGAAACATAGCTTGGTCAAAAGGTTTGTCATTTCCTCAGGAATGACGAAGGTAAGATAAGTGTGGTTGTTTATTGTTCAACCGTCCAATCCGATACTCTTCACATGGCACTGTCAAATAATACAAGTCTTGTATAAGAATTTACAATGCACTAGCCCTTGTTAGTTCTATTTTAAAATTCACCATGTTAGCTGTTTCCCATCTATTGTAGAAACTAATTAATAGTCATGTCTTAATTCTACTAGGCCAAAGAATTCTAGTTGACGAGAACTGAAAGCTTCAGAGCTTATAGACATCATATTTTCATATTTTGCAACCGAAATTTATAATTGTAATATTCCAATTCAGTATAAGAACTCCATGGCTAGCTAATACAGTCCTCTTTCAAGTCATTTGACTAATGCTGCAATTGATGATATGATGTTCTTCCTATCTGCCTTCTGACTTCTTTCTCGTACAAAATTTTACTAAAATCCAAAAAACCTCATATATAAGATGCAAAACAAATCAACTCTCTATCTTTCAGAAGCTGACAAAACTCCATCTACGAATAAATGAAAATGGAAATGGTTTGTCCCCTCCAAACAAAAAGAAAAGATAAATTAGAGTGTAGTTTTCAGCTCTCAGATTGAACTCTCCATCTCTCCAAGAATATCTTGTTCCATTCCATCCATAATAACATTTAGGGTCCGTTTGATTGCGAAGGTGGAAAATGGGTGGAAAGAAAATGAATTCCAGGGAATTGAATTGCCTAGAAATTGTTTTTATTGGGAATTGTAATTAATTGTGTTTGATTGGTATAATTTTCCATGGAAAATGTTGAAAGTTTAGTGTCCGTTTGGCTTCGTTTTTATGAAAATTGTCCATTAAAGTGATAATTTTTCCTACTATTGGATCTAGAATTTGTTCCAATTGCCAAAAAAAAAAAAAAATTTGAAAAGTAAATTACCATACCGAATATCATT
>CAIGRP010093037.1:0-19220 GCA_903798385.1 Fraxinus cuspidata | reverse complement strand
CGGAACCCAAACGGAAACGTCTCGTGTCGTTAAGCTGTTCCCACGTCCGATTTCGGAGCGATATCTACCGTTGATCTATCTTTACGTATTGAAATTTGGCTTATGTATGCACGAGTGGGCCAAACATCTATTGGCAACGTTTATTAAGGTCAACAATACTCTATAAGTAATAAATATATTCGAAAAGCGATCCAATCTTTTCAAATAAGTCAATATGTCAAGACATGTATTTGTTTCTTTTGGTATTTTAAATAAGTTAATATATCAAAAAACTGTATTTATATCTTTTGGTAAAAGATTTCGCAAAATTTTTAACTCTTGAAGCAAATCTTTGCCATCAAGATCGCAAAAATTTAGATGTCTTATAGCAATACTAAGATGATCACAACATACTTTCAAATCAGCATCATCCAATGCATTTAACTTGTCAAAAAAATAGAAATCCAATTTTTTTATCATATGAATTGAATTAATTGAACCTTCGTTCAAGTGGTCTAATTGTTTGATTTACTATATAAAAGAAATAATTGGTTATGAAAGAATTTTCAAGTGATTGTGCGTCTTCTACAGTGATATTTTCATCAAAATATTTCTTCTTACAAATTATATTTTTCCTCTTTTTTCTTTTCATTGACATTATTTAAAGCGGGATACTATTGAAGAAAATTATAACTAATCAATTACATTATTCTTAACTTTAATATCTTACGCAATTGCATATCATACTAAGTCAAATGCATACAATTAATAAAGAAATAATCCATAAATGAAAATAATTAAGCACAACACATTGAAATTAACTATGAAGGAGCCTAAACCATGTGAATCATTTCCATTGTTTTAATAAAAATGTCTTGGTATAATATGTAATTAGTAAAATCATCATTTGTCTATCTTTTTAACTCTTTTTTCATAAACATTTTATCCAGCGATCTTTTAACTTAACATAATAATTTAGAATTTAAACTAATAAATATTTTAAATATATAATCATACATACAAACATATACATATATATATATATATACACACACACACAAAATAAATTTTTTTGGTGCCCATACAATGATGAGGCACTGTGCAGTCACTCAACTTGCGCACCCTCAGGGAAGCCTCTGATTCCCATAAATAAAGTATGCATATAAGCACTGTCAATGGATACATGCATAAAATATTAAATCAATATAATGAAATTGCTTATAACAACTTTTATCATTTATAAGCAATATATTATGACTCGTCTATTTTTCCGTATGCCATCTAAACAAATTGCATACCATTTCAGATGTGAATACTACATAATAGGTTTGATTGATGTTTCACATACAAATAAAAATTATATAAAAATCCACATATTAATGAAATTCATCTTAAGATTGCTAGATAAATTAGTGCATGAATTATATTCCATTAATAAAATGCACGCATGCAAATACCAGAGTAACGACATACTGAATCATAGTACATATATAATAATGAACAAATAACTACTTACTTAAACGTAGAAAATGTAGAAATCGAAGGAGATAAAATAAAGCGAGATACGGAATGCAAATCTTCTTAAGACAAATTTCGTTCCTGCACTGGTGTTAACAGGATTAAATAGACATTCGTCTCCCAAGATACAGCGCTTTAATTTTGTCGGGAGAGCCAACACTTGACTGTACTCTCCTAGAATTGAAGATATATAATAGAAATTAATACAGAAACTCAAAATAATATAGAAATTATTATGACAGAATTTGGAGAAATAAGAATTTGAAATCATTTATTATGAATTGATTTTGAGTGAAGAAAATAGAATTAGGAGGATTCTATTTATAGATTTTCACGTGTCTCTTCCTAACAGTCACATTTTTTGACAAAATTAATTACAACCGTTAGATCAAAAAATTTCAAGATTGATGGTCTAGATTACACCTTTATCAAAGGTACTGACTCTTCATTAAATACCTTTTGTACTTGAAAAGTCGCATTCAATCGATGCACCTGTTGGAGACCTTTTCAATTCACACAATTAAATTATAATATTACTTTAATATTCCAACAAGTTTAAAAAGAGCAAGTGGATAAGCTGGATAACTCAGAGAAAATAATTGAACAAGAGAAGGCAACAACTCCACCAACTAAAATTATCCTTCCGATAAAACATACATGTCTCCCGCACCATTTTCACATAGGTTGAAGCCAAAGAACAAAAGAAAGTTCAAAACATACACATTTCTTGGATCATCTAAGGAACTTTATATCAATTTACCTTTCTAGGAGGTTCTCACTAAGATTCCCAATTACAAAAATTTTATGAGACAATTGCTGCTTATAAGAAGAAGTTGGCAGGAGGATCTACTATCAAGCTTACGAAGAATGTCTGTATAATAGTGGAAAAGCAGCTATCGGATATAGGAAGTTTTACCATTTCAATAATCATTGGTGGCCTCGAGATTGACGGGCATTGTGCAATCTCTTTACATGTATCAACTTAATGTCTCTTTTCATTTTCAGATGTTTAGGATTTGGTGAAGTAAAACAGGTAAATATTATTCTTCAATTTGCAGGTGATTGACGAGTGTGTTTTGACTCATGAGTTTTATACAATGTCAACTTAATTGTTGACTAAATAATATGAGTATAGAACATTTTTGATGTG
Organism: Fraxinus cuspidata; assembly: GCA_903798385.1. Taxonomy (NCBI): domain Eukaryota; kingdom Viridiplantae; phylum Streptophyta; class Magnoliopsida; order Lamiales; family Oleaceae; genus Fraxinus; species Fraxinus cuspidata. The sequence continues at coordinate 16,573 of CAIGRP010093037.1, read as the reverse complement.
TTTGCTAGTGTTGTTTTAAAGGTATGGGTGGTGAAGTAAAAAAAAAAAAGGCTAAAGTGAACAAACAGTCAAAATTCAAGGAAAAGAATCAGCAAAATGGCGTCCAAGCGCCACGATTGAATTTTTCTTCTACAGGAAGTCAGTGCCTAAACTCTAGAATCCAAGCTCCAGGCATTGTGAGGAACTGCAACATGATTGTTGCACCGCGGCGCCTAGGCACCGTGCCACCTATTTTAGGGTTACAACATTTTGACCCATTTTAAAGTCCATAAAAACCCTATATTCGACACATACGTGGGGAAGAGTATAAATAGAAAAAAGAGGCACTTTTGTGAGTTCCAAAAATTGAGGAAAAAAAATAAATACAACTAGAGATTGAAGAGCATATATAATTGAAGGAAGAAAACTATCAAGAAATTCTAGTTTTGAAGTATTGATTGGAAGAAGAAGAAGAAGATCTTGGTGCAAGATTAATTTTTATTTCTGCATCGTTATTCAAAACCTGATGATATATTCAAAAACAACTTCTTATTTTTCTTCTTCCATTATTATGAGTAGCTAAATTTTACATTATGGCAAATAATGTAATCTATTTGAACCCTTTATTTTCTTTTATTTAAGATTTTTGTTATTTTATCATACATGAGTTGATTTTGCTATGAGTTTAATGCGTTGAATTACTTTATCACTAATTTGATAATTTTGTGAATCTAATACGAATCAAGCGGTGAGTTTTAGATTTAGACCATATCTAAAAATCTGGTATATTAGTATAACGTGTAGAGATACCTATATTAAATATTGTGATCATCATATGAATTTTTAAAACTAATATTTCATTTAATTAAGGTAGATTCGCATAGAGAGATGTAATTGAATTAGTTAAATAGCCTCAATGAGAACTCGAGTGGGGTAAATTAACCATAGAAGAATTAGATCGAACACTACATTAGACTCTTGAATCTTGAATTAAGATTTAAAAGTGATCAATAGGTGAAATTGTTTGGCCCTAATATCCATCCATTACTTGAATTCTCAACCAATATTTGTGTACATTTTAATCAATTTCAACTATTTAAATCAAAAATTCGTAATAACGTATAATTCTTTGTTTTCTTTCATCAAATAGGTATTAGAAAAATCTGATTAAGTTATAAAGTATAGTTCCCGTGGGATTGATAATCCGGACTTAAAGGTCAATTATAATACTTGTTACGTTATCGTAACTTGCGATAGAAAAAACGCAATAGGTTTTTGACACTTTTTTCGGGAACTATTTAATTTTAGTCTTAATTTATTTATTTTTAACCGTTATTTGATTTTCTTATTAACAAATAAAAATTATTTGTTGTATGTTCCGTACCCAAGGTGATGATCTTGAACCATTTGATTCGGAGATAGAATGTATTTTCAAACGAAGGGGCAAAGAACACAAACAATAACAACAACATCAAATGACTGATGATCAAAATATCCATATTCCTATACAGCAAATTAGACAAGTTGCTGAGATAGTAGAGGCACCACTGGATCAGCAATATGAATTAGTGGAAATAAATGAAGGGGACTTGTCAATTTCAATGTTCTTGACGTCCATAACATCACCAGTACGCTCTAGTATAGTATATTCAGATTTTGGGGTGAACAACTTTCAGATAAAGGCAGATTGGATCAACTTGACCAGCAACACTTTCCAATTTTATGGCTTAGCTCATAAAAATCCCAACACACATATATCTAGATTCCTCAGAAATTGCCATAATTTTCATGCTCCAAAGGTTAATGAAGATACTATTAAGCTTAAGTTATTTTCCTATACATTTTGAGATACTGCATTGGAATATATGATTAGATGTTGAATCTCATGGAAGCATTACAACATGGGAAGAACTAATGAAAAAATTCTGCAACAAGTCTTTTCGACCGGCAAAAATAGAAAAATCAAATTGGCAAAAAGATGAAGAGAGCTATCATGAGGCGTGGAATAGATTTAAGGAGTTAATGAGAAAGTATCCAAATCAAGAGATCACCATAGGTTATCAAGTGCAATAGTTCTACACCAGACTTTCACCACTGTAAAAATCTTAGGCAGATTCCTCTACTGGTGGATCGATCATAAGAAAATTAGCACAACAATGCATGGATTTGTTTGAGTTAATCACTATGTCACATTCAATATTTTCATAAAAAAGAGTGGTACCACAGAAAGCGGCTGAAAATTATGAATTAGACAGCACAACAGCTAATAACGTATAGATAGCAACTTTGATAAAACGGTAGAGTTGCTGGTTAAAGCACAAACACAAGGAGAACATGTCGTGATAATCAGTCCAATATGTAAAAATTGTGGAGTCAATCATCCCATAAAAAATTGCTTGTCTATGGATTTTCCTAAAGGACAAGTATATTTCATTCAAAATGATTCCCCATAATGGCAAACATATAACCAAGTTAGAGACAATACCCGAACTTCAGATGAACAGAAAATCAGCAAGGGAATGGTTCAAATAATACCCAACAAGAGAAAAAAACCAAGTTTGGAAAATATGTTCAATCAATATGTGCAAAAGACAGACGAGGTGTTCTAGCAAATTAACAAAACTTTCAGAATGAGCAGACATATATCAAAAACCTGGAGACAAAAATTGGGTACATAGCTCAACAGTTTGTAGAATACCCACAAGGGACATTAATAGGCAATACGATGATAAATCTAAAGAAGCAAGTAAAAGCTATTACAACAAGAAATAGAGTACAACTGTTAGGAATACATTTAAATCAGCTAGACAGAAAAGACAATAGGTAGAAGTTGAAGAAGCTTATAAAGAAGAAAAATATGTACCAATTGCAAAAGAGGAGGAAGAGTGACAAGATACATCCACAATTAAATCAACAAGTCCCATCAAGGCTTATGTGTCACCAATTCCCTTTCCTTAATGATTGCATAAAAAGAAATTAGACAAGCAGTTTGCCAAGTTTGTGGAAATTTTCAAGAAATTACACACAAATATCATTTTCGCAGATGCAATTGCAGAAATGCCCAGTTATGCAAAATTTTTGAAGGAATTCCTTCCAACAAGAGAAAGCTGGAAGAACATAAGATTGTCTACCTGAATGAGGAATGCAGTGCAATTATCCTAAAGAAACCACCTCCTAAGCTAAAAGACCCATGAGTTTTAATATACCTTGCATCATTGGTTCAAATTATTTTGAGCATTCATTATGCGATTTAGGTCCCAATGTTAATTTAATGACACTCTCTATTTACAAGTACTACAATTTCTTTGTAAGTGGTTGACAGATCTATCAAAAGACAAAAGGGAATTATAGACAATGTGCTAATCAATGTTGATAAGTTTATCTTCCCTACGGATTTCATCATCTTGGACATAGAAGATAATTCAAATATCCCTCAAATTTTAGGAAGAGCGCTTATTGATGTGTATGATGGGAAGATAATTCTTCGGGTGGACAATGAAAGGTTATATTCAATGTTTTCAAGGCGATGAAATACCCATTGACTTTAGATACCCATTGCCAAGTAGATGTTTTTGATGAGCTTATAACTGATACATTTGATGCCGAACATCCAACAATTCTATGTGCAGCAGATATTGCACAATCAGAGTTAGCGAATGCAAAAAGAGTTGAATGTACTATACAGTTGGATAAATAATCTATGGGAATGAGACATTAGCAATATGAGTCTCTTAGTGTCAATCCAACACCACCGGTGTCGTAAGTGGAGAAGGCCTAACTCTTGAGTTAAAGCCTTTACCATCACATCTACGTTATGCATTTTTAGGAGACTCTGTTACACTTCTAGCATTCATTGCTAATAATGTGACAAAGGAGGACGAGGAGAAAAAGTTATTGGAAGTACTAAAGAAGCATAAAACTGCAATTGGATGGACCATAGCTGACATTAGAGGAATCAGTCCCACTCTTTCTATGCACAAAACTTTAATAAAGGACGAGTCAAAAGCCTCAGTGGATGGTTAGCACAAATTAAATCCAACTTTGAAGGAAGTAGTAAGAAATGAAGTGTTGAAATGCTTAGATGCAATGATTATCTATCCCATATCAGATAGTTCCTAGGTGAGTCTAGTATAATGTGGTACCTAAAAATGGTGGAATTACAATGGAGAAGAACGAGAACAATGAACCGATACTAACACGGTTAGTAACGGGTGGAGGGTGTGTATATAGAATGATCTCAAATATAGATTTCAACAAAGGAATGGACCACATATTTTCCAATTGCGTAGGGAATTGATGAATCTTATTCAAGATCAAAGTAATGTCGGTGTTTACTTTACTAAATTCAAGTCGATTTGGGAAGAATTAAGCAACTATAGACCTACTTGTACCTGTGAGAAATGTACTTGTGGTGGTGTGAAGGAACTGAACAATCACTACCAAATGGAGTACATATTATCTTTCTTTAAGGGACTGCAAGATTCATATTCTCAAGTTAGAGGACATATTTTGCTGATAGATCCAATACTTCCCATTAATAAGATGTTTACCTTAATATCTCAAGAGGAACATCAAAGAAAGATAAGTACACCAAGATTTGATTCAAGTGGTGCTATGACTTTTGCTTTTAAGGCAGAAAACAATAGAGGAGCTGGTAATTTTGGAATCCATAGCAAAAACCTAAGGATTGGAAACTCTGAAATGTCAAGAAGAAAGATAGACCATTTTGTACTCACTGTAATATTCATGGTATTCCATTGAAAAATGCTACAAATTACAAGGGTATCTACCATGTTATAAGTTGAGGCAAAGGGAAAGTTTTCAAAACATTTCTGGCTCCAACTATGTTAATCAGATCTCCACAACTCAATCAGGAATTAGGACTCAAATCGGTACCAACAACTCTTGTCTATGCTATCCACTCATTTGGCATCAACTTCAGGCACGGCTGATCAACATGATAATTCTATCAATTCTACCACATCATATGCTGCAGGTATATGTTCCTCCGTGTCTGTACAACCTATTTTATCATCCAAAAATATTTGGATAGTGGACTCAAGTGCTACCAGATATATATGCTCCAATGGCCTTTATGACATTGAGAATCATTGACAATTCTACTATTATGTTACCAAATCACACACGAATTCCAATGAGGTTATGTGGTTATATGAAATTAAATTCCAACGTTGTACTTCAAAATGTTCTGTTTTTTCCACAATTCAAGTAACATATGATTCGCAGCTCACAATCAGTTTTTTTCTGATCACTTCATCATTCAGGAAACATCCACCAAGAAGATGACTAGTAGGGGTGATCGAGTGCTAGATTTATATATACTTGATAAGAATGTTCTGAATTCAGTGTCAAATCCTTATGTAAATCATGTTTCTGTTCAGGTTTGGCATAACAGACTTGAACACATTTCCTTTAAAAGGCTAGATAACTTGAAAAATAAGTTGTTATGTGATTTTACCAATTTCAATTAAAACTTTCCTTGTTACATTTGTCCTCTAGCTAAACAAAGACGGTTATCTTTTTATTCAAATAATCATCTTTCAGATTCTTCATTTGATCTCAAACATTGCGATGTTTGGGGCCCTTATCATGTTCCATCTCACAATGGACATAGATATTTTTTAACCTTGGTAGATGACCACTCTAGATTCACGTGGATTTGTTGAGGAACAAATCTGATGCAACCAATATTATCCCAAATTTTTTTAATATGGTGACAACTCAGTTTGATGCTAAATTTAAGATTTTCAGATGAGATAATGCTCCAGAGCTCGCTTTGACTTGCTACTTTACTGAGAAGGGAGTACTACATCAGTTAAGTTGTGTTGAGAGACCATAACAAAACTCAGTTGTGGAACGTAAGCATCAGCACCTTTTAAATGTGGCAAGAGCTTTGTACTTTTAGTCTCGTGTTCCAATCAAATTTTGACTGAATGCTTCTTCACAGCCACGTTCCTAATCAATATGACTCCTTCTCCTTTGTTGAAACACAAGGCACCGTATGAAGTCTTATACCATAAAACTGCAGATTACTCTCATTTCAGAGTGTTTGGATATTTAGTGTTTGCATCGACCCTAATTCTCATAGAAGTAAATTCCAGCCTCGAGCAAAGATGTGTGTATTTCTAGGATATCCAGTTGGAGTCTAAAGTTACAAATTATATGTTGTTGTTACAAAGAAAATATTCATATCAAGGGATGTTATTTTTCATGAAGAGATATATCCCTTTCATATTGTAATTGAATCTGATGAGCTTATGGATCCATTTCCTGATTTGGTTTTACCTATATCTACATTAACTACTCAATAAGAGATTTCTATTGAGGCACTCGATCACACACCTACTTCTGCCCCTTCTGTTGGAGTTTGTCAACCACTTGATGATATATCGGATGGAGATACACATGATCATTGTGGTGATCATCATTTAGACATCACACCAATTGTAAACTATCGAAGATCACAACGGGTTGTTAAACCCCCAACTTACCTCAAGGATTTTCATTGCAACTTGATCAATGTTAATCCCAATTTTTCCATTCAATAACCTTATCACATGGGAAAATTCATATCCTGTGAAAACTTATCCTCTTCACGCACGCACCTGGTCTTGAATGTATCCTCTCAGTATGAGCAACAGTTCTTTCATCAAGTAGTTAAATACCCATAATGGCGTGAAGCTATGAAGTTGGAGGTGGATACAATGGAACTTAACAACACTTGGTCTGTTGTGATGTTACCAAAAGGAAAGCATTTTGTGGGATGTCGTTGGATATATAAAATCAAATACAAATCAGATGGTTCGTTTGAAAGGCATAAGGCATGTCTTGTAGCAAAAGGCTACACACAACAAGAAGGCCTGGACTACTTTGATACCTTCTCCAGTGGCGAAACTAGTCACTGTTAAAGTTTTGCTTGCACTTGCTGCTAGTTAAAATTGGTGCTTAACTCAGCTGGATGTTAACAACACTTTTTTCAATGATGATTTATTTGAGGCGGTACACATGGATCTTCCTCTTGGATATGGAGTCCACAGTAAGCACAAGCAGCGGGAGAACTTAGTATGCAAGCATTCAATTTAAGGCAGATTAATCATTATAAACAAAAGGTTCTGGAGAAAACTTTGTAGCACTATTGGTGTATGTAGATGATATAGTCGTAACTGGTCCAAATGTGCAGGCTATTGAAGCTTTGAAGACATTCTTACATTCCAAATTTAAGTTAAAGGATCTGGGATCCTTAAAATATTTTTTGGGAATTGAGACTGCTCGTTCCACCTCTGGTATTGTGATATCTCAAAGATATTATGCCTTGCAGCTTCTTGAGAACACCGGATACTTAGACTGTAAACCTGTGAATACTCCTATGGATCCAAAGGTATCTCTCAGTATACATGAAGGGGACATTTTACCTGATGCTTTTGTCAACTGGTTTATCTGACAATCTCACGCCTAGATATCACTTATGCCGTTCACAAGTTGAGTCAATTTTTGTCACAACCAGATTGCCTCACCTTAAAGCTGTGCATCATCTTTTTAGATACCTGAAGAATAGGCATGGTCAAGATCTTTTCTTTTCAGCTTCATGTCCCTCAAATTCAAAAACAGTTCTAGCTTCTCCACCAACTATTAAACTTCAAGCTTTTTCTAATGTGGATTGGGGATCGTGTGTGGACACAAGAAGATCCACAGCAGGTTTTTGCATCTTCATTGGCAATTCCTTGATTTCTTGGAAAGCTAAGAGACAAGGTACAACTTCGCATTCATCAGCAGAAGCAAAATATAGAGCAATTGATGCCACCATTAGTGAAGTTCTGTGGATCAATCAGATATTAAAAGATTTCCAAATCCAAGTATCATCTCCTGCAGTTCTTTTTTGTGATAATCAGGCAGCCATACAAATTGCATCCAATCGTATTTTTCACGAGAGAACTAAACATATAGAAATCAATTGTCACTTTATTCGAGATAAAGTTGCTACTGGTCTTATAAAGCTTCTTCCAATTCTGTCTCAACATCAACTAGCCGATATATTCACTAAGCCTCTTCATGCCTCTATTCTTGTTCCCGTACTAACCAAGATGTCTGTAAAAGATATTTACAATACAGTTAAGACTTTCTACAATTATAGTTAGCTGACTTTGTATATAGTTAGTTAGTTAGTGTTTAGTTAGTTTTGTTAGCTTGTTGGTCTGATTGGCAGCTGTATCCAGCTGGATTTCCATTGTAATCTATATATATCTCATGCACATGTAAAAGTTGATGGAATTTGAATAACAATTCTTCCCTCCTCTAGATTCTTCTCAGCTCTGTTCTGGTTTTCTTTCTCAATAACAATATTAAAAAAAAAACCATTAAAATTAATTCAACTTGACCATTTAGGAAGGACCGGATTTGGTCAATCACAAATAATTCAGCCTAAGTAAATGTTTGATTGAAGGGATTAGATGGGACAAAGTCAAACGAGTGGACAATTTAAAACCAAAATCATAGCAAATGCTGAGTTGGCCATTTATAAAAGTCAAATAATTTCGTAACATAACAAACATATAGCAGGCTTAGTTTGACTTCACATTCAAACAGAGTTGTCTGAAAATAAAATAATTAATTTTTATTCTCCCATATCAATAATCCTTTATGGGGACGTCTCGATCCAATCTATTCCAGACTAGGCGACAGAATCTAAAATTAATTAAGGTTCATTAAAAAAGAAAACCTTATCCATCTGCTCTATTACTAGGTAGGATGACTTTCATGACGTTCTGCGAGTCGCTTGGCCCTCGTCAAATGGTTCCCGTGCCCATAAATGAATCAAAACTACCTTCAAATCATCTTTGAAATTGATTAATATAAAAACTTTCTGTGTTAAAAGTTAATTACTCGAAATTAAACAAATGGCATGTTTATAATATGTCAATTAATTATTGAAATCGGAAACAGTTTTGTCACATAGAGATTGTATTCTGCCAAATGAAATCTCTACCCTTTTTATTTCATCCTGGCAAATTAAATTGTTCTTAACCTGGAAATATCACTTACTTCCAATACATCAATTATTTACTTAAATGGACACTATCGAGCATAACAATGTAATATTATTTTTTGGGAAGAATTGCACTATTGATCTTCAATCGGTAGCCAATGAAGTAAAATAATCCGAAATTGTAAAAAATTACTCACGGAGTTTTCGTTAATTGATCTCGATGCCAGAAACAATCTGATACGCCACACATCGAGCTTTATAATTTGTAAGTAGAATTTGTTTTTTTTGACATAAACGAGTATATCACAAAGACAAATTAAATAAGTTTATGTGGGCCACATCAGGATTTAATTATGATTTAAAAGATATTTGTTGTTGTACATATATTTTGAAAGGTTTAGTGCCAAGTTACTCTATTTTAAATCATGGGACTAGCTTCCATTCCAAAATCTACAAATTATTTTTCCTAGTTTATCATTTCTCTTGTTTATATGTTATATTGAACAATAGCTTTAGAATTTTGACCTTTGAAATTTGAAGAGGTAAAAAACATTAGAATATAAATCAATTTGACCAGATTCGGTCAATCTTAATAATTCAGCCCGAAATTAAAAACTAAGTCAAATATTTTCATAACATAACAAACATAATTCAGAAAACTGATTCACAAGTGCACATCGTAAAATTACAAGTCATAAAATCTAAAAATAGAAGAAAAATGGAAAGTCAATAATTGGGTGATTGGTGGCTGGCGAATGATAGAAATTAGAACAAAATTTTGGACTTTCTAAACGCGGGTGTTAGGCGCAGTCAGGCATTGTGTAATTATTTTTCTCATAATCCCCTATAAATACCTGAATCTTTTGGTTGGCCATTTCATATACACTACATCGCTCTCAAAACACTCAAGTTACACAACTTCAAATTAAGGCTCTTTATATTTTGTAGTAATGGATAGCCAAAACAACCTCTCGACGAATGGTGGCGGCCAGATGGGCATATACACCCAGACCAAGATCCTACGCTCTGATTTTCCCAATGATTTTATCTTTGGTTCTGCAACATCTGCTTATCAGGTGTGTATGTGTATAAATGAATCATCGCGTCCATGCACATAAACTTTTTTACTCAAAACAGGAAAAATAAATATTCATGCAACTTAGTTGATATATTTTGTTTGCAATGTAATTTAGGTTGAAGGTGCTTGGGCCACAGGTGGTAAAGGCCAGAGCAACTGGGATGTCTTCACACTGAGAACACCTGGTCTCTTCTTTCTCCAATCTTCATACATATACACAAATATATATTTATACACTCATATACATTTATTTTTGTGTTACATGTCAATTTCTGAGCGTGTTTATTCGTGTTGCAGGTAAAATTGAGGGTGGAACCAATGGTTGTGTTGCTATTGATCAATATAATCTGTGGAAGGTAATTTAGTAATTTCATTGTTATAGCATCATTTTAAATTAACGTAGAAAATAATATCTATTCATTTTTCATAATGTTGCAGGAAGACGTGGCTTTGTTAAAGAAATTGGGCGTTGACTCTTATAGATTTTCAATTGCATGGACGAGAGTATTGCCAGGTATGTAGATACACACATATATAAGAGAACATGAAGAATATGACTTAATTTATGCACTGTTTGTGAAAGAAAAATTTGGCGAAGTTTTATCTAATTTCATTTTTCTTTATTTGTACTTTAGGGGGAAGATTATCAGCTGGCATAAGCAAAGAAGGAATTAAGTATTATAATGATCTTATAGACTCGCTCCTTGTCGAAGGTTAACTCCACTACAATTTTTCTTTTTAACGTTTGCTTGTTTTTAAAACTTTTTATAAAGATAAAAATCTTACCTCTTGGATTCTTAAATCTACTTTTGTGTAGGTATTGAACCGTGCGCAACTATCTTCCACTGGGATGTTCCCCAATGTTTAGAAGATGAGTATGGTGGCTTCTTAAACCCTCGAATTGTGTAAGTAACAAAATCTTGCATACCTTTGGATATTTGCAAAAGCATATTTATGTGAAAACAATGCAAATACAAAGAAAGTTAAATATGCACCTTAGATGTTTGTATTATCAAGTCAAGCTCTTGTACAAAAATTAAATATGCTCTTAAAAAATATTACTAGAAAAACATTGTTAATCACATATATTTGTATATATTAATGATTTTTTTTTTATAATTAATAGGAAAGATTATTGTGAGTTTGCCGAGCTTTGTTTTTGGGAATTCGGTGATCGGGTGAAATATTGGATTACACTGAACGAACCTTGGTCCTTTGCTCTTCAAGGATATGCATTGGGTACTTTTCCACCTGGTCGTGGTCCAACTTCAACAGAGCCCCTAAAGGCTATCCCTCTTCATAGATGTAAACTTGATGCTCCAACTAGTTGCTCCAATGGAAATCCAGGAACAGAACCATATATTGTGGGACACCATTTGATCCTTTCTCATGCAGCTGCAGTTGATATTTACAAGCAAAGATATCAGGTAAAATTAGCCCTACATTATAAATATTATGAAATAAATTTTATATACAATTTGGATATATTATGTATAGTATAATTTATACAAACACATATGCGTAGGCACATCAAGGAGGCAAGATAGGAGTAACAAATGTGGCTCAGTGGTATGAGCCACTCACTGACACCATAGCCGATAAAGATGCTGCTTCAAGGGGCCTCGATTTTATGTTGGGCTGGTAAGTGGCTTTGCTCATTTTATCTTTTCACATGAAGCCTTAGAATTAATTGTTAACTAGATGATTTTACTGCGGCCTTGGCTTATATTCTTCTTCTTCTTCTCCTCCCCCTCGTTCTTCTTCTCCTCCTTCATCTTCTCATGCTTTCCCGGTGTACAACTTTTACACGTTTATGCTTTCTACTTTCAATATTTATTGGCCTTTCGAAGATTTCTAAAGAATAAATTGTATTGTCAAATTTATATTTTTGTTTGAATACAAATGCAAGCTTCTTCTCTTTTATTTTGTTTTTGGTGCTTATATATTATATAAAAGTTGTCCCGAGTCTCAATATCCCTTTTCCTCCCTCATTTTTCAGGTTTGTCGCACCAGTAGTAACTGGTGACTACCCACCAGTTATGAGAAAACTAGTTGGAGACCGTCTTCCCCAATTTACACAAGAGCAAGCTAAGTTGGTGAAAGGGTCTTATGATTTTCTAGGCATAAATTATTACACTAGTACTTATGCTAGCAATTCACCTACTGAACCTGGTTCATCGCCAAGTTATTCAAATGATCAAGATATCGCAGTATCGAGTAAGTATATGGACCTTGTTCATGTATAGATATAAATTAACCTTCATTAAAACATGATGCTCACTCTCTCAATCATTTATAGGTGAGCGTGATGGGATACCTATTGGTCCAAAGGTGTGCCTTTTAACTTTGTCTTTTCTTAGAAAGAACACAGAAGATAGATTGAATTATCACAATCTATTGGCAGTGGGCTATCGTGTCATAATTGCTACTAAATTGAATTAATATGCTTTTATTTCGAATCTTATTGAATATTATCATTTCTTATGCCAGGGCGGCTCGGATTGGTTGTACATTGTTCCGTATGGGATTTACAAGCTGTTGATTCATATAAAGAAAACATATAATAATCCTATCATTTACATTACTGAGAATGGTAAATTCATAGCATTTTAATTAGTCATTCTTCTTTAGTAAGATACAAAAAACGTTTGGTAATAACCATGTTTAATGTGATTCATTGGATGACTTAATTTGTATAGGGGTGGATGAAGTAAACAATACAGCCCTAACATTTTCAGAAGCTCGATTAGATGAGACGAGGATTAAATATCACCAAGACCATCTCTTTTACATTAAGAAAGCGATTGAGTAAGTCACTATTCATATAATTATGTATCATATCTCTAAGAAAATTTTAAATTATGAAGTTATTTGGCTATTGTATTACAAAACTTCATCGTTCATGACTTTTCTTTCATTTACAGTGAAGGCGTAGATGTGAAGGCTTACTACATATGGTCAATGTTCGACAATTTTGAGTGGGGTGCAGGATACAGTGTTAGATTTGGCCTTTTTTATGTAGATTTCGTGAATGGCCGTTTCACAAGATTTCCAAAAGCCTCTGCTATATGGTTGATGAATTTCCTGAACAAAAAGCGAGTTACATTATTCGCCGTTCGAGTTCTTTTACTTCGAGAATATGGCTCGGTGAAAAGGCTAAGAAGCACTTGAATGTAAAATTAATTTGGTCATATTTCTTTGTAAAATTTGTGTTGTCCTATTTCATTTGAATGCGCCATCCATGCGTTTTCGTTCATTTTTTTCCTCTTGTTGAGGCATTTATGTTGCAACTATCAATTTTTTATATTTAATTAATGGAATTCTATTGTCTTTTTCTATTTTTTTATTTTATTTTTAATGAACCACAATATTTGTGGATTATTGATTAATACACGTGAAAATAAGAAGAAAATTAAAAATTCTGAATGACCCCATCCTATCAAAGAAAGAGAACAAAAATAAATTTAAATTTAGGGAAGAGTCAACCCTGTGAGTAAACTGCTTGCTTGTTTCATTGTTTTTCATTTTATAAAGTTCCAAAAGTTTAAAATTTTTGAAAAATTCAAAAAGATTGAAATTTGAAAAATTCAAATTTTATGCATGCATGTTACTTAGCTAGATATCATTACGACTAATGATGATATTATATTTGAAATTGTGTTGATTAGTGACTTGTAACCATATAGTGCTACTTGTGCTTATTTTTCATAAATTGCTTATCCGTGGATTATATGTGTAGAGTGATTTAGGCAAATAAGTGAAAACTAAGTATTAACTATATGCTAGTAATTTGATCAATTACTTGTTTTAAAAAGGCATTTGCACTAATCATGGCTAAAAGGAGTGGAAAAACTATCATATCTACATGAGGAAAAACTATCATATCTACTTGGTGAAATTAAGGTTAAACGTTTGAATTTAGGTAAAACCAATAAATGTTTGGATGAAAATCGTCTAGGGTCCTTTCAGTGTACATTCATTAAAGGTTTTGGACCACACTGCATATTTTAGAAAGGTTTGGGACCTCCATTACAGATTTTCCTTTATTTAAATTATTTATACGTTAAAAACCATTTTACCCTTTTTAAATTAGTTGAATGCTTGACTTTTGATCAATTTTTTTGCTATAAATAATTTTTCTATATATCTCATTACTCACATAACATTTATATTTTCCAATTATGACTTAGTTTTTAAAATTACATAAAACTCTCCAAAAAAAAAATGACGAATTAGACCTGCCCATTCAACAATATTGATAAGTCTACGGTTTTATCTAGTCCTCACATTTGGAAGATAGTCTGGCTTAGGAAAAAATAAATTTTTAACGAGCTAATTTAGCTCCTATTTCACAAATATTATTTTCAAACTCTTTTTTCTACGTACTCATTTTCAACCACACATTCGCACAGTAATATTTACCGTGTTTAACGTGATTCATTGGATGACTTAATTTTTGTTGGGGTGGATAAAGTGAACAATACGGCCCTAACATTCTCAGAAGCTCAATTAGATGAGATGAGGATTAAATATCACCAAGATCATCTCTTTTACATTAAGAAAGATATGGAGCAAGTCATTGTTCATATAATTATGTATCATATCTCAAAGAAAATTTTAAATTATGAAGTTATTTGACTATTTTATTACAAAACTTCATTGTTCATGACTTTTCTTTCATTTACAGTGAAGGCGTAGATGTGAAGGCTTACTACATATGGTCAATGTTCGACAATTTTGAATGGGGCGCAGAATACAGGGTTAGATTTGGCTTTTTTAATGTAGATTTCGCGAATGGCCGTTTCACAAGATTTCCAAAAGCCTCTGCTGTATTGTTGATGAACTTCCTGAACAAAAAACGAATTACAATAAAGCAGCAAGCTCAAGAAAATGAAGAAGAATATGTGGATCAGTGAAAGGGCTAAGAAGCACTTAAATGTAAAATTAATCTGGTCCTGTTTCATTTGAATGCGACATGCATGCATTTTTTCTTTTTCTTCTTTTTTTCAATTTTTAATAAACCACAATATTCGTGTATTATTTATGAATACCCGCAAAAATAAGAAGAAAACTAAAAATTTTGAATGACCCCATAACCGAAGAAAGAGGAAAAAAAAATTATACTAACACGATTAGTAGATGAAGAAAAATAAAATTTTCTTTTCATATTTCGCGTGCCATTGTATTTTCTTAACCTATGATTGCTTTAGCCACTCTCCTCTTCAAAATATGCCAGTGGAGGTCAAAAACTAGTAGCTCGGAAATCCAATCCCTTCTTAAGCTCTCCTTTTAGACGGATGAATTTGTTAAAAGTCTCGTAGTAATATTAATATGATGCAACTACTCTAAATATAGATATTCCCATCTTAACTGAATTTTTACGCCCCATTTTGTTCACATTTCTAGCCCCTTGTTTCCGGTGTTGACTGTTCAATGGAATGAATTGCAGGCGTGGATCTGGGGAAGTCAAGGGTGGTTCCCACAAAACAAAAGAAAAGGAAAATTTTGAGCCAGTTTGCACGTCAATTTTGGATATCAACTCTTGTAGAGTCAAGAACCGAAAACGGAAGCATAAACAAGATTCACATAGAACACTTGGAACAGTAAAAAATCGAATCTTTATTGGTATAGGGCTCAGAAATATTCATTGTACCCTTTTATACAAGGAAACGGCCATAAAAGACACCACAACCCCTAATCTATTGCACACTATAGCTACTCAATGGCTCGAAAAAAAAACACAGCTAAACTCAACCAGAATCACTCTCTCGAAGAACCGCAAAGGCCGCAATCACACAGATTGGGGATTAAAACCAGATGTTTTAATCTATACACAAAGTATCACACAGAAACAATAAGAGCGAACCACGAAGAACAAAAAACCCCAGAAGCTTCACAGACGCGAAGGAGAGGAAGCAATGAAAACTTAGGGCTTAAGAAGACGATTCAGCTGGTGTATATATACTCATCAATGCTATTATAGATCAACCATGAAATCGACGGTCCGGAGTAGCACAAGTGGCAAGATAAGTAGGTCGGGTTTTTGGACTAGTTTCAATATGTTATCGGGCAATGGCAAATATCATTCCAATAATGGGCCAGGCCCAATTCATCATCACCCAAAAGGTTGAAATGCAAATGTCACAAATGGCATCACAATCCAACAAATCTCCCCCTTGATACCAATGTTATAGCACTCAAACACATTGGTGTTTATCAACACCAACACCAAGAAGGCCAACACCTGCAGAAAACACAAATTCAACCAGTATCAATTCTTAAAATTTGTAAACATGATTTAAATTTGGTAAAATGAAGTACCTTTGTTCCCAAATCAGCGGAATTAAATTGTGTAGGGATTTTTTCAAGTAATATGGACTCTTATGAACTATATCTCTAATGAAATGCATCATAACATCTATATGTTTAGTCCTATCATGAAAAATTAGATTTTTACACAAATGAATAACACTTTGACTATCACAATAAACCACAACAGGATCATGCAATTC
>CAIGRP010093034.1:0-20283 GCA_903798385.1 Fraxinus cuspidata | reverse complement strand
AATTTTTTCAATGTTCATTTCTACGAACGTCTTTTTTTCAAGGCCTGGAATTGCTATTCAAAATTTTAGTGAAACACTAAATTTCTCATCTCATGTCTACTTTTTGTGAAAAATACCAATTGAAGTGGATGATTTCTTCAAACAACGATTTTTATCAGCTGTAACAAAGAAAAAAAAACTTCATAGAATTCAAAATATGAAGAAATAAAATAAATACGCCTAGCTACTTTCTTCTATGGATATAAAAAAAAAGATCTAATTGATAGAGGAAGCATTGTAAAGATCAATTAGCGAGATTTTGGGCCAATAGGATAATAATCCCATACATTTTTTGTATATATAATAAATATACCTTGTATTGAATCATAACCGAGAAATTGCATCTGAAGTATTTACCTTTATCCGCATAAATTATGGACAAAGACAAATCATATATGAACTTTGAGTGAAATTTGATCACAAGACATCACGCCAATATTAATCTAATTTCCAGTCAGTAATAAGTCTTATACACGAAAGAAAGTTCGTCCCGATAATATGTTATAAAACTAAGAAAAAAGAGTGAACTACATAAGAGAATTGAGAAAGCGTTAGAACTCTTTTTGTATATTTTGTTGATAACCAAGACCTCATATTATATGGTATAATTAGGATGACATGGTATAATAGTTATTTACAAATAGTTTTTAATTTGCAACAGATAATTAATTTTGACCTGATTTTCATTTTCAATTGGATATAAATAGGACCCTGTCTAATCATCTCAAAGTTGATTATCCCATTATGGTTTTCTAATAACAAGGCCCATAGGACATTATATTTCAAAAAATTTGATCCATATGAATAGGCTCTAAGTTTCTAACTGGATTTTAGACTCAGAATTTTGGGTGTAGAAAGCCAACTTCCAGGCTCTTAAACTCCAATCGAACCTAACCATTAACTGACTTAGACTCATTCAAATCACCATGGAGATAATGGGAGATTCGTACGTTATCATGGGACACTGGGGATAATGGACCAAGTAAAAAACACTAAAATTAAGGTAATAGAATTTCGAAATGGAAAGCAAAGAATGAGAAAAATATCCCACCGTGTTGTGTAGGTATGAATAAATCTAAAGTACAATATTGGTTGACAACCATGTGTTGTCAAAATCCTACTATATGATGATATCGAATAGGATGTTGTCATCCAATATTGTCAATCAATGTTGTACATATAGCATGATTCGTGTATGCATTGCAAAGTTGGAACTGACTCAATATGAGGAAGGTTGGGTGCAGGAAGGAGTTTAATTTACGTATTCACTATAATTATTTTGAATTAAGAATAATATGTTAAATCTAAAAAATATATATAATTACAAATAAAAGCATGATCTATGCAGTATAATTTTTTAAAACAAATTAAGTTATCGTTTATGAATCAAACTTTCGATTTCTCAATTTCTCAATGTACATTTAATAAGAGGAAATACCAAAATAAATTTAGATTGTCTTTGATGTGAACTATCGAATAGGAAATGTTTATTTTTAAATTTACCGAAATCTGGTTATTATATGGTACATATTATTCTACAATTATTATTCTAAATTTATCAAACACCTAAAAAAACTTTTGATTCTTTGATAATTTGAAGTTGGCTTATAAAATCAACCCAAACAGGGGTCTAAGCTCAAAAAAAATAACATCCCTTTTTTCACTTCTTAAACTCCCCAGTGTTCTTTGTTAGACAAAATAATTGCGGAATACAATATTTGATATACGGAAAAAGAACAAACTACAAATAAATAGATACAAAGGAAAATATCAAGTCATGGGAGAGAAGAAGTTATCAAACCGAGACCTATGTGAATACAGTGTCCTTAAAACATATTGTCCCCTCACAATATAACAAAAAATCAATAAAATTTGAGCACTTCAATTTCTACTCTGACGAAGTGAGTTGTATTAGAACATTACCATCAAAACTCGATGAAAACTTGAAGAATTCGGTGACATTGAAAATATGCAGACACAGATTGGAGTTTCTCATGTGGAATGGAGGAAAAGATCTAGCTTCATTATAGACTTAGTCCCATGAATGGTGAGTTAAATACATCAACATGCTATTAACATATATAGGTCCCATTTGAGACACGTTATTTTTTCATTCTCATTTTTCTACTCATCTTCAACTACACATTTTTCAATAAAATAATATTTACTATCACATCAATATCCTTTCCCTTTTTTTAACCACATATTTCCCATCATATCAAACAAAAAATGCATTCTTGAGAAAAAAATGTGCATCAAACAGGGGCATAGTATTAAAATGTCTATAAACACCGGAGTTTCAAGAGTTATAAGGTCAACTAGGTCCGATACTTGTATACAGAGGTCTCTCTCTCATACAAGTTTAAGACTTGATGTACGTGATTTGCAACCCCTAGCACGTACAATGAAAGAACATCTATACTACACATGATTATAGCGTTTAAAAGTGTAGCCATATAAAAATTAGTTTCTCTTTGATCATTTTCCTATGTGGAACAACTTTAATTGTTTTCCCCCAACACATAAAATTCTTTCAATTGGTTCATTTTGAACTTTAATCTCTCATTCATTCGAGTATCAACTTTGACAAGTAAATGTATGATTTCAATATTTCACTTTATCACACGTGTAGGGAATGTTGCTAAACACATTCCAAAATAAAATGACGAAATCAATATTTTATGGTAATAGAATAAAGATGAAAATTATATTTTCTTACAGCAAGACTGCCCAATTTATTTTTATTAAATTGGTGTGGAAAATTGGAACAGTTTCCTAAAATGCATCTTGGATGCAGCCGAATTGAAGGATGGTAA
Source organism: Fraxinus cuspidata (assembly GCA_903798385.1). NCBI lineage: Eukaryota > Viridiplantae > Streptophyta > Magnoliopsida > Lamiales > Oleaceae > Fraxinus > Fraxinus cuspidata. The sequence goes on along the minus strand of CAIGRP010093034.1, from coordinate 17,428 downwards.
CAAATTTCTAGTTTAGGTTAATTATAAAATGAATTTGGCTATTTGTACACCGAGTTTTACAGTCCCATCATAATAGGAGGGCCGCGCCCAATTAAAAAAAAAAAAAGAAAGCGCCCCCGCCTTGGGGGGGGGGGGTGCTGTACACTAAGATGTAAAATTTTGGTGTACATATAGCATCTCTCTTTATAAATTGACATGGTTTATTCTCTTTTGGTATGTGAGTTAAGGATTTTAAGATTGCAAAGAATTGTAAGTCAAGCATTCTGGAGTTTCTTTTTTTCTTTATGGATTTTACAAAGAGTACAAATTGGTGGATGTGATAAAATTTAGGATGTTATTTTGCTTATGATAATTAAAGCATTTGGTGAGTGAAAAATATATATTATTGTGCAAATTTTTTATATAATGAAAAGTTTGGTAGTCCGTAAATTTTTCTCCATCTTCTCATATTTTATATTTCTCGTTATTTTTTCTCTAAACAAAGATCATATGAACAAATGTAAGGAATTCCTCTCAATGTTTAGCAGCGATATCAAAGAATAAAGTCGTTCACGATGTTAGAGCACAAAAATATATGCTAGCTAACATAGAGAAAATTGTTGAAAGAACTAACTTTAGCTTGTGACAAGTATAAGCCATGATGTGTTATTCAATTTGAATTGTGCAAAGTAATTTATAAAGGAAGACCAACCCAATCAAGTGTGGCCAACCTCATCATGTCAAGAAAAGCTATTCAAAAGGTGGAATAGACTCGAGTAACTGCTTGAACTTAGACGGACAGTGTTTATGGAAGAAGAAAATTTCATTTAAGTAAGATATGTACATCTTCGTGGTATAGATTAGTTACCATGATATAGGATGTATTAACACTAGGGATCTACGTGTTTGCACATGGACATAGACTTGACATCAATGAAGGGTTTATGTCGTGGAATTGATATTGATGGCTGATTAGCTCTCTGGATTGCACCATAATTTTTCAGTGAGTTTGCTCGCATGTGTCGATGAAATCTTTATAATTTGTTGTTAATTATAATTGTTTATACTCATGTGGTAGAATATATTAATTCTCTATTTTGGGAATTGGGAATTTGGGACTATTAAAGTTTTTACCCCACTTTTCTCAATATCACGAACTGCAGAAGAAAGAGGTGACGGAAATTTTGGCTCATTTTTCGAGATTGTTGGGAAAGTTGCCAAACACGTTCCAAAATAAAAAGAAGAAATCAATATATTTTGGTAATAGTTTAGAATTGATGTTTTTTCCTTAAAGTAAAATTGTCCAATTTGTTGTTATTAAATTGGTGAGAAAAATTGGAATAGTTTCCTAACAATAATGTATCTTGGGTGCACCTGAATTGACGAATGGAATTTTGTCAAATTTGTAGATTACGTTAATTAAAACTTGACGTGATTTATTCTTTTTCAGTGTATGACTTGAAGGTTTTGAGAGAAAATTTGTAAGTCTAGCATTTCGATTTATCTCGTTATCTTTGTGAATAGTTCAAAGGGTAAAATAGATAGGTGTGGTAAAAGTGTACCAACTTCATTAACTGCAGCTCCAAACGTATAGTTTTATTTCTGCATTAATTTAATTTAATTTATTTATTCATTAATTATGAGTGAAAATAACTATGATTTCCCTTTATTGTGGGTTGAATTGATCATGATGTTAAAGGATAAATAGAAACAAGATACAATTATCATGTAGCTCACTTTCACGAATTTCTTTGATAAGAAGTTAACAGATACATAATTTCCTTTTAACTAAAGTTGAGATTCCATGTCTAACGAATTGAAAAAGATTCAAAAATCAAGACTTATCCATAAATCAAATTTGCGGGACCTCAAATTATTCATAATTGACATTTTCTCAATGCAATGTCATTTTCTTCCACATAATATCATCGTAAAATTACTGTTTTTGATAAACTTTTAATGCATACGATAAGGATTTAACATTTGATCAAAGTCACATTCATGCACCCATATTATGGCTGTCTTAGAACAAATTAAATCATTAGGACAATTCTAGTATTTGGACATTTCACAAATTATATAGATTCTTTTGGCTATTGTTAATGTCATATTAGACCTAATATCATTTCTCCCTGTGTTGAAGTCAACACTGCCAGCCAAGGGCGGATTTAGTGTTGGGCCGATGGGGTCAACTGTCCTCACGCTAAATTTGGAATTTCATTTTTTATCCAAGATTTTTTCAAGTTTTTCCCAAAATTTCTTGTAATTTTTAATTTTTGCAACCAAAAATTTAATTTTTTTTTTTTTTATTTTGTAATTTGCCCCCACAAATGTTTTCTTGTGGCTCCGCCCTTGCTGCCAGCACAAGTTTAGTCCAATAATTAGCCATGAATTATTCTTGTAAGGAAATATAGTTATCAATCTATTGATCAACAGTAAATTACACGAAGACGTGGACATTATAAATTGACTGTTATTCATGAATCCTGCATTATAAGCAGCTTTAACACAGAATGATGATATAGATATGTGTGTGTATATAAATATATATGTATGTATATATAGGACAAGCATATTTATGTTACAATGAAAACTAATATTGAAAAGGCCAAGAGGTTTGGGACTGGGGTGGACCTCCATAACCTTCTCCCACAAGTTTCTCCATCCCTTGTGCTTCATATCCAGTTGTTCCCTGTTGTTAAGCCCATTCCAACAGTACAATATCAACATTAAAGTCCAACTTTGGCATTAAATATGGTAAAATAATAAATTATATTTTCTTTCTGGCAGTTACTTATGAAATTAATTAATTTGAGCAAACAAGTTCTAGGATGAATGTAGAATTGACAATTAGTAGGAGTCGAAAGAAATCATTGGATTAATTTTCATTCTTGAAAGATTAATTAAGCAAAATATGAACAAGATTAAAGAAGAAAGGTATGTGCACAATTTTTCGGTCGATCCCCATTCAATCGTGTCATCAATCCTGAAATAGTTTTACCTGCATTGCTTCGATAGCTTCTGCCTCCGATGAGTTGAAATCGTAGAATAAACTTGCCGCTGATAGTTTCATTGAAAGAAACTAGAGGAAAGATGTATCAATAAAAATTAAATTTAAAAGTGTAAACTAAGATGTATTATGTATAACTATACTGACACAGTAATTTGAAGCATAATAGAATTCTTGATGAATATAAACTTACATCAATTTGATTTTGCAGTGACCTGACATAATTTATAATCACATCCAACATCATAGCCATTCCCATTGTCTGCAAAAGTCAAAAACATTTTTTCCTTTTGCCAATAAAATAAGGTGAATGCTTTAATTATTAAAATCCTCAAAATCATTAGGTGTTCCATGATCATATGGGGAAGAAGAAAAGAGCTGAAAATGAAGGGTTACCTTGTAACACCCTGGAACTAGGTCTTGCAAGCATCTCAGCTTTTCATTTATCTTCTCCCTTCGTAACTATCACACAAAAATCTTAAATAATGCTTGAATAATTATGTGCATATGCGTGTGTCTGTGTGTAAAGTGTAAACATGCAAGGTATCTTCTTGTACTGAAATTTGTAAATGAAAAATCAATCACCAAAACCAACCCTTTCTGCCAAACTGTGGCTATCAGTAGCTTGCCCTCTCTTTGCTCTGACATGAACAACTTCCCTAGGTTTCTGAGAGTCTGTCTCATTGATTTTCTTTCTCTTCTTTCCACCATAATTCTGTCATCATATCATAAAAATTAATAATAGAAATTCAAGATCTTGTTTGAAATAAAGGGACAACGACAGAATTAATACAAGAAACTTAAGAGAGAAGATAAATATATTTGCGCTACATAGTTGATTTTGCTGGACTTGTTAGCTCCAACTGAACCAGTTCCAGATACTGGTGGAGAGTACTTAAGCAGCATATCGGATTCTGGCGCAACGTTTATGTTATTGCATCCATGGCTTAAACCTCCATCTGATATTGGAAAGAAATTAAGAACTGCAGGATCATAAACTTGAAAGTCGGCAGGATGAATTGTTCTTGAATTTTCCTCTTGGAAAGTCATAGAAATTAGTTGAGATTGATGATCAGAAAACCCTCCATTATACAAAGGCATATTTCTATCGAACTTCGTGTTGAAACACTCCATTTCACTCAGGCTGTTTAATAATTCCATGCTGTTTGAGTTCATTTCTGGGAAAGAAGGTTTAGGGTTCTGAATGTCTACAATAAACTCTGCCATGAAATTTGCAAGTACAAATGAATCCTTTTAGGTTTTCATATGATATGTTTAGATAACAACTTTATATAAGATTTTGCTAAAGGTTGATATTTTGATTGTACAAATCTCTTCGGCACAACAAATTTTTAGTTACGATGAAATATTGTACACCAAGAATTGCAGAATGTACAACTATATTTGCATCATTGGATGCAGAAGAAATGATTTTTTTTTCTTTATGTGGATGTAAATTGTTAGTGGGTCCACATCCGAACTGATATATCTAGTAAGTGGGACCATCTCACGTCTTTCATTAAGTATGGTACAAAATAAGAATGATCATAATTATTTAGCACTGACTTTTAAAAATGACAGGATGTTAAATCTTGATAATTCTGGCAATTAATGACTCCTTTTTTCATAACTGATAGGAATTGTACTCTCGAAATCGAAATGATAGGGTAATAGTGCATAACTATGCTATTTACACATGTACTAAAATTCGTTTGACATGATTTTTACTTTTAATTCTATTTCCAGAAGAACATTTTCATAAAACATTCAAAAATATTCAAAAAGTAATTTCTTAATTTTATAAGTAATTTTTGACTTTTTAAAAATCTTATCAAACGAATCTTTAATGTTGAAGGTGTTCAATTAAAAGAATGGAGGTTAGTTCAATATAATTTTACCATAATTTGAGAATAAGGTTCCTATAGAAATGAATTGGATCAAGTTAACCTTTGCATGTTGAGAAATGACTAAACATGGGGCAAAATGGCCTCAACAACAGCATGTGATACATCTACAGTGGTCCACTATATGTTGCAGATGTGTGTCAAGTGCATAATTCCATATATAAGAAATGTGTAAATTAAGTAAGTATGTTTAGTTTAATGTAGAGAATATACTTTAGAAATATTTTTTCATGTTTTCAACTAATAATGAAAGCGTTACTCTAATTACAATCAATTTAAAAATTTCAACATTCGACAATGAAATAATTGGTCGGGCATTATCTAAGCTCTCTTAATCGTTTATAAATGAAGGGTTTGTTGGACCTTAACTCCACGATGGACTCAAACTATAGATAACGTGTTCAATTAGACTCTCTATAACTACTGAGATAAACAAACGGCAACCATAATAGATGCATCGGGTCATCGGTGGGTCAATTAGCCATTCGTGTATTGAATGCATAATGGATAGACTGCGTAGAGTTTATAACTTTCGTCGAGCTAGTATCTTTTTAATTCATTTTCATTGATTCATTGAAAAAACTATTGATTTCGTTCTTAAGCCAGTGAATCATAAAATAAGCAGTCCATGATCCTCGATTTTATTAACCCTCTTTGTCATTTTTATAGTAGGCCGTGACTGAACTTGTATTTTAGTCAATGCACGACAATGAATCACATATTATAGGCGACAAACACGGTATGTGACACATGTGACTGAAGAAATAACAGCAGGGATAGATTTTCAATCCAAAAAGAAATATGGCAATAGGACTATTTATTATGGGGTGAAAAGTAGAGCCAGTCATTAGTCTACTCGATTCGTCTGAACAAGCCAAGTAACGAATCACTCATGCATGCTACTCGTTGACTCGCATGAGTTAGCTCGCGATCAGGGTGAGCCATCTCGTCAATGGTTGGCGAGTCGAGTTGTCGTAACGAGTAAAAAATACAATTAAGTAAAAAGAAATTAAAAAATATTTCGAGGTGCCGCTTGGGCTTGGCTTGCCCCCACCAAAAAACGAGCTCGTGGGGCGAGTCAAGCCAGACTTTCGGTTGAGCGAGTCAGCAACGATAGACGAGGCAAGCAGGCTTAAGCTTAGCATTACTCGACAATTGACAAATTTTGGCACAACTCTTCTTTAATCATTTCTACTCTCTTATTCGCCTTTAACATTCTAGTATAGGATACCCTCAGGGTGATGTTTGGGCTAAATTTTTTTTTTTTTGGTTCTTTTACTTCATAATATTTGCCCAAAAACCTATGGTCATTACAACTCTAATATTTTCGCCCATCGTAAAATAGTCTTGGTTTTGCTCATATGTACTCAAAAAGGTTTATGGTCAGTCGAGCTCGATTACTTTTCATGCAAATTCCATTAAATATAGTCGACGTGGGACAGTTCTTATTATTCGTACCCAACTTCCTTGCATACTCTTTCCAATCTTTTCCCCTCTTGAATTTGTTGCATCTCCATGCAGTAATTCATTTCCTTTTCGAACTGAACAGTGAAGCATGCAAGAAAATAATTTTAATCTTACGCCTAAAATTTCTCATCAAATACATAGAAAATCTAACTCAACTTATTCCCATTTACAGAAACATTTCTTCCACTCGGAATCAGCAACAGTCGTATTCAAATCCATTTAGGTCACTGGTTTGGCTGTATGGGCATTCATTAAGCAATCCTTAGCAAGGGAGACAAGTCGATATTGTCTTTTGTACTCGACCTTTCATGCCTGCCTATAATAAAAATTGTATAAATTTCTTTGTTGAACCACCCTAAAGAGATGGCTAGTCATGCTTCATTGAGTCAATTCTTTGTAGACTTTTATCTCGTGTTTGGTACGCTATTAGATAGCATTTAAAGTGACACGCTTCTTACAATATTTCAACTTCCTTTTTTCTTTGATCACATTCAGTATTGTCCAGTATATCATATAAAAGATATCATTATTTCAATTTTTGGCAATATTTTTTGTATAAAGTTGCTAATAGGAGGAATCTGGAGATGCTCCGAGACATCTCAACTAGATTGATATCTCCATAGCATCTTCATCATCTAACTATGCATTAAATAAATTAACAAGAAAAGTAGCAATGTTTACAAGCCATGATGCTAACCATACAAACTAATGAAAACGAAAATTACATCGACGAGAAAGGCTAAAAGATACTTGTCCAGAGCAAAAACTAGGTACCCGTGTGCCACCATTTTTGTGAAGTACAATTGACTGTGTGATTTACTAGCTGCAGCTGGATGCTAAGTGCATTCCTTTCTGAAATAGAATGTCTTCTGTTGGAATTTTTCCGTGTAATATGCGCCAGAGCAAGAAAGAACACTCTGCAAAAACTCTTGAAAATGGGAATTTTTCCATGTAAGAATTCAAGTAGAATGGAAACTACGTAAGTTTTACACACGGTGAAGAGAATATGTAACATTTGAAAATGGGTTACTCGTCCGCCCTACACCTACCCCTTAGTGTATCGTTCAACAGAAATCATACAAAGATATATTAAAAACCTATGGTACAAAGTCCGCTCGTAACCCAACTGATTACACAGAGTCCAGAGATTAGCGACTTATCCATTTAGTGACTTTGGCCCCGGAAGTTCCCAAAATGGGTACTATCGGGTGGGGTAAATTCAATAATAGACGTTTGTTGGCATTCTCCAATACTTTTTCGGCGTTCGCTTGAGATCGAGGAGTTGTCTAGAATTGACCACTGTGCATAAATACCAAATCATTCTCTTGAAGTTCATTGATGTAGAACATATTTATTAAAAAATTGAATCAAAATGTGGAAAAAGTAATAGTGCAGAGAAAAGTTCGAATTCTAGTACTCGAAAACAAATTTATAAAGTTTTAGCTCTATTTTTGTCATTTAGTTTATTTCGAATTCCTTTTTAACTTCAGTTTGTTTATGCTAGGTTTTCATTGATTTTAGTCTTGTTAGACTAGGTTCTCATGTAAATTCTTATAAATAAAGGGTTATCTCATTGTTTTTTTATTATTATTTTTCATTAATAAAAAATCGTGAGTCTAATTTTTCAAAGTTTGGTGGATTCCAAAATTCAAGCTTTTTTAGTTTTCATTTGAATTCCTTGTTTTGTGCTCCTCTTCATCATAAATGATCTGCTTGCCTTGAAATAACCTGGATCAATAGGGAAATCTCAATTTATTTGGCCTTTCGACCCAATCAATTATCTAGATTTGTTTTTCTCTCATATAGAATAGTCAATAGTGATAGAGCTTTATCCATGTTTTGTTTGGTAAAATTTGAAAATGGCATTAATTTCTAAATTGATACGGGAAATTAAATAATCTTAGACGAAAATAACGAAATTGACAAATGAAGTTAGTAACCAAATTAGGAATGCTAGAAATGGAACAACGTGTCGTTAATAATTAATTAAACCGAATTTTCTGATTTAACTAGAATTCAACATTTGTCAGCATCGGAAATTGTTGCTGATTCAATGCATATTGTGCATGTTTTAGAGTTTAATTACAATGAATACCTAAAAATCTCACATTCATAGTTTACTTAATACGCCAATCATGAGTTATATTGATGTGTACAAACTAGTGGATTCCTCTAAAAACAATACAAACTAATTTGATACATCAAGAGAAGAAGAAGAAGAAAACATATTATTGAGCCATCAAAAGATTAGGTTTTTAATGAAATAATTAGGTTTATATATATTACAAGAAGAATAAATTAAAAGGAAACGTACACTCGAAGAAAACTAAATAATATTATGCATAAACTAAATATGCTAGACAAGGCTAACATCTCCCTACAAATTCATGATGCTAAAGGCAAGAAGTAGCGAGAGTTTGTCAAGTAAGAAGCGAAAACGATAAATTGTACGAGATTTCGTGGAGAAGTCAACAAGCTGCAATGATAAAGAAATAAAATGTAGGAAAATAGTGTCAGTCTACAAATGATGGTGAACTATATGATAGAAAATCTCAATATGCTTTGTACACTCATGAACGCATAGTCGTAAGAGATCTGAATGACACTTTGATTATCACAATATATAGTTGTCATGGAACACATAGTTGTCAATCAAGAAGAGAAAAACGATGAATTGGATGAGATTTCGTGAAGAAGTCAACAAGCTGCAATGATAAAGAAACAAAAGGTAGAAAAATAGTGTCAGTCTTCAAATGATGGTGAACTATATGACAGACAATCTCAATATGTTTCGTACACTCATGGAACACATAGTTGTAAGAGATCTGAATAGCACTTTGATTTCACAATATATAGGAGTTGGAGAGAACGAAGGAACACCCATATATAATAGTAACCAACACAACCACACAATCTCAGTGGTGGTGAATGTTATAGCTCGATACTCTGTCTCGGTAGAGGAACGGAAAATCACAGTATGTTTCTTACTCTTTCAAAAGATAAGGGAATCGCCAAAAAAAAAAAAAACCAGTAGTGGACTTGCGATCAGTGGGGTTATTGGCCCAATTAGCACCAGAGTAGGCACGGAGCACTAAAGAGGAGGTCGATGGAAATAAAAGACTTTGAAAGCAAGTACCACGGAAATAGTGCAAAATACGAACAACAGGTGCCCAATAAGCTGAGTAGGAGTTGAGATAAACTGACCAACAATGTGAACAGTATAAGCAATATCTGGACATGTGATGATAAGATAAACTAGATATCCAACAATGGTGCAATACAAAGTGTGATCAGTTAAAGGTATACTGTCAAAGGGTAAATTTCAAACGTTTGACTCAAGAAAAGTATCGACAACTTTAGTATCAGTGAGACTAGCATACTCAATAACATTCATAGTATACTTGGACTGAAAGAAAAGATAACATCTAAGAGAAGAAGCACTTCGATCCCCAAAAAATAAGATAATGCACCTTAAGTCCTTCATTTCATAATAACGAGCCAATTCTGATTTCAAATCTGCAATCCCATCAACGTCATCACTAGTAATAATCATATTTTTAACATACAACAAAAGTAGAATGAGACCAACTAAGTGCATCTAAAGAATAGGGTAGAGTCATGATGACTAGATTTCAAATCAAGAGAGGTAACAACAGTGAACTAGGCACGAGTTGTTTGGTTAAGTCAATAAAGTGCTTGCAAGCATATCCAGGAGTGTGAGAAAGATCGAAAGGAACCATATAAACCTCCTTTTAAAAATTTTCATTCAAAAAAGTATTTTTGACGTCCAACTGAGAGAGACTCCACTGGGGAACAGATGCAACTACAATAAGTGTACGAACAGTGGTTATCTTGGGAACAAGAGCAAAAGTCTCCTCATAATCCACACCATACTGCTGATTAAAACTCTTAGCAACCAATCTAGCATTGTAGCTCCCAATTGAAACGTCAAATTTGGTTTAATCTTATAAACGAAACGAGAATCAATAGCATGTTTACCTAAAGGCAATGGAACCAAGTCATAAGTATCTTTCTTTTGTGGAGTGGAGATTTCATCAGCCATAGTCTGTTGCCAAAGAGAATCCAAAATAACTTCTTTATAGGAAGAGGGTTTCGATAGTTTGTGAATGGAGGTTAGAAAATAGCAAAAGGACTCAGAATAACAAGAATAAACAAAATTAGGTAACTGAGTTGACTTATGAATCATTGAGAATATTGAGGAATGGGGGAGAAGTAGCTGGATCAACAAACTCAGGCTGCTCCTGGCAAGCCATAGAAGGAGGTGGGGTATCATGAGACGGCACATGTGTACATATAAGATATGAAGAATCAACAGTACATGGGGGTATGGGAAGGTGGTCTGTCAATCAAAGAATGGATGAATATGAATGGGGTCCATTTTAGTCACGTCATGAGTGTTATTAGAAATAGAAAAAAAATGCTTAAGAAACACGACATGACGAAACATATAATTTCTTATTAATGGGATCAAAACAACAATAATCATTTTGTCCCTGCTCATAACCCAAGAAAATACAAATAGTAGAGAGAAATGTCAACTTATTACATTTTACTTCATGCGAAGAACAAAGTAAGTACATCCAAAGACTCTCAATGAGGAGTAATCAGAAGGATGCCCAAACAATGTTTCAAATTGTGATAAACTGAAATTGTGGGAGGATGGAATCTTTTTAATTAAAGAAACAACGGTAAGAACTACTTCACCCAAAAATTCACTAGGAACTTTGGCATATAAGAGAAGAGAACGAGCAGTTTCTACAATGTGCTTGTATGGTATTAGTACACGATTTTTGATTAATTTTGTCATCAAGAGCAAGCAATTCAAAGAAATCAACCTAAGTATACTATCTACCTAAGTTACATTTCAATCACTTAATTATAGCAGAATGTTAAGTTTTAATAAGTGCTCTAAAAGAAAAGGTGAAGCAAAAAAATTAGCTAATTTACAGACACTACAATCAGAAATATAATGAGTTTGCTGTTCGCATGAAACCCGCAAGCGTACGTGATCGTTGTACAAGTAATAAGATTTGTGAGTTAAGAGTATTATTCCCACGATGACTAATGTCTAATTTGTAGTTCAGTAGCTACTATTAAATTTGAAGTGCGGTGATATCAAAAGATATGGTTTGTATATTTTCTATACTAATCCTAAACTAAGAAAACAAATAAAGTATGTATTTAATATGTGAATGTTTGTATTGGAATTGTAAATCCATATATTGCTATTTAATTCAATTCTTAATTTTTAATCTAGTAAATTCATACATTGAAGACAATCGATAACCCATTGTTATTCAATATTCTTTTTCAAGATATATTAAACTACCCGATCATATTCCTATTCCGAATTCATATGAAAACCATGCATTGAATCACATGATTGCACATGCCATATATATTATTTCTAATACCTATTGTCTATGTGTTGATTTTACCGCGTTCTAGACTTATTTTGAGTATTCATACACTACAAAAAGTAACTTACTATCTAATTGGTGATAAAGTAATCAAATAGTTCAAAGAGAATGCAAAACCAATCAAGAAAAATTAAAAAATACTAAACTAATTGTCTTGAATTAAAATAAATAAACAATAGTGTTCATCATTCATCCAATACAATGAAAAACTTAGTCTAACATTCTTATAATTAAATTACACAAGAATAATTAGAAAAACATCACCCGAAAATAAGAAAGATGGAAGAAGTGGGAAAAATCCACGTTCTTGACTCAAATCTTCAAACCGGGCTATGAATCTTCAAAATCCTTGTATGATTCGTCTTGTATTGATGTATAGACTTGTTCTTCATCTCCAAAATATGTAGAATATGATGAAATTTAGGTTCAATGGAGGTCTCCTCACGTTCTAGTTGAGTTTGGTATTTAAAGGATGCTAAAAATATTGTATTGAATTATTATCAAAACAAAAGTACGGGAAATCGGATTTTTTTCCCTTTTTGCTAAAAAGATTGTATTGGGGGTTTGGGCAGCCTTAGGCGAGGCATTTTTGGTCTGGGGTGCGCGCCTCGCCGAATTTTCGGCAGCTAAATAGCTCTCAGTATTTTTGTCATAACTTTATCTTCCGATATCAGATTAAGGGGACTAAAAGTGAATTTGAAAGTTAACTCAAAAGGCTAAAATTCTTGTAGAATTAAAAAAAATTCGATTCGAACACTTTCTATGCCAAAATGGGGTCTCAATGTGAGCCTGAAAATCCGAAGCATAACTTTTTCGGTTGGAAGTTGATATGTGATAATACTTGGACTATATTTCATCCCTTTGGCTTCTTTTCTCATCCAATTGATGCATAACACTCTCAAATCTTCANGCTGGAAGTTGATATGTGATAATACTTGGACTATATTTCATCCCTTCGGCTTCTTTCCTAATCCAATTGATACCTAACAATCTCAATTCTTCATCGTGAGGTTTGATGTAACTTTTGTGTATTTGCATTTCAGTCCCCGGACTTTGTATTTGATACAATTGAGCCCTTTTCCGCTATCTTTGCATTCGTTTCTCCAATTCTTCATCAAACATTGAGTGTGACCTACAAAATGAAATATAACACAAGTTAGGTAGTATTTTATCTAAAGAACAACAAAATATCATCATTTAGGACCTCAAATAAGTGTAGAAATTACACTTATCATTTGCAAATCCCTCAATTGACCCTTATAAACTAAAAATTTTAAATCGCTAGGTCGAATAGCTCATTAAATCAACTTGTCGAAACTCGGCCCATAGACGGCTCGGGCTCGTTTAAGGACAAGCACGAGCCCGAACCGGGGGTTTATGCTCGGCCTGTTGAGCTCGTGAATGACTCTTGGGCCGTACCCATGAGCTTAATGTTCACGAGCCCACGACTCAAGGGCTCGTAAAAAATGTGAAGAAAAAAGTAATAAGAATTTTTTAAAAAAAAACACGAGCTTGTGGGCTCAGATCGACTTGTGAGCTTACGAGCTCAATCTTTGAGAAGCTCGACTCGACTCATGAGCTCACAAGCTCGACCCTTGAGCACGAGCCGAGCTTCAAACAAGCTTGAGCTCAACTCATTACTTTGACGAGCCAAGCTCATGGGTAGATGGGTCGAGCCTTGCTACCACTAACTACAATCAAATGGTGTTGCTAAATGAAAAAATAGAACATTTAAAGAGATGATGAACTCAATGTTGATAAGTTCGGGTCTACCTCAAAACTTGTGGGTTGGAGCTATTCTATGGGAAAATAGCATTCTTAACAAGATACCTTTTAAGAAATTGAAGAAACTCCATAAGAACTATGAAAAGTTCATCATCATTCTTATCAATACTTGAAAGTGTGGGGGTGCTTGGTTAAGGTTGAAATATATAAGCCTAAACAAGAGAAAATCGGTCCTAAGAAGATTGATTGTTTATTTATTGGATACGTCAATAATAGTAGTACATTTCGTTTCCTTGTACATAAATCTGAAATTCAAGATGTATATGAATGAAAATTGAATTGAGAAATGCATCATTCTTCAAAAAAAAATTTCCATATAAGAATAAGGAAAATGTAAGTTCAAATAAAATGACTTATAATACTACAAATGGCACTTCAAATGAGGAAGAACCAAGTCGTATTAAAAGGGCTAGAATATCTATTTCGTTTGACCCAGATTTTCTAATATATATGGTAGAAAATGAATCAAAGACTTTCGATGAAGCAATGTCTACACCGAAAGCACCGCATTGAAAAAAAGCTATTAATAGTGAGACAAATCCTATAATGCAAAATCATACTCGAGAGTAAGTTGATTTACCTCCTGGGAACAAGCCTTTAGAATGTAAATAGATTTTCAAAAGAAAACTTAAATCGGATGGATCCATTGACAAATATAAGAAACTTGTTGTCAATTGATATAGACAAAAAGAATAACTTGACTTCTTTGATACCTACTCACTTGTAACTAGAATCACATCGATAAGGTTGTTAATTGTTATTGCAGCATTACATAATCTTGAAATTCATCAAATGGATGTGAAGACGGCATTCCTAAATGATGAGTTAGAAGATGAGAAATACATGGAAAAACCTGAAGAGTTCGTCCCCCCTAATCACAAACAAAAGGTTTGTAAACTAGTTAGATACTTGTATGGTTTGAAACAATCCCCTAAACAATGGTATCAAAAGTTTGAGAAAACAATGTTGTCTAATAAGTTTAAGATAAATGAGCATGACAAGTTGTATACAATAAACATATACATATAAACGATATGTTGATAATGACCAATAGTCACGAAATAGTGATAAACACGAAGAGAATGTTAACAAAACATTTTGATATGAAAGACTTGGGTGTGATTGATGTAATATTAGAGATTAAGATCTCTAAAACATCAGAAGAAATTATATTTTCCCAATCTCACTACATTGAGTTGAGGAAATTCCTACGAAAACCCATATTGACATAAGTTTACACTTAGTAAAAAATACGGGTGAATGTGTATTACAACTAAAGTATTCACAGATTATAGACAGTCTTATGTATATTACAAACTGCGCTCAATCGGACATAGCATTTGCTTTTAATAAACTTAATAGATTCACAAGTAATCCAAATCATGATCATTTGAAGGCTTTAACAATGGTTTTTAGGTACTTGAAGTATACTTTAACCTATGAATTACACTTCACAAAATATCTCGTGGTATTAGAAGGATATTGGGATGCAAATTGGATATCCAATATAAAAGAGTCTAAGTCTACTAATGGTTATGTTTTTATCAATGGTGGAGCTGCTATATCATGGAAGTCGACAAAGAAAATGTGTATAGCTCGATCAATGATGAAATCAGAGTTTATTGCTTTGGACAAAGTTAAAGAAAAAGCAGAATGACTTCGTAAGTTTTTGGAAGATATTCCATGTTGGCCTAAGCTGGTACATGCAATTACTATTTGTGATAGTCATCGGCTATTGGAAGAGCTCAAAGCAGCATTCATTGGCTATTGAAAGAGCTCAAAGCGGCATATATAATGGTAAGTCTAGACATATACCTCATAGACATAATACCATTAAAAAACTGATCTATGATAGTACCATCTCCATAAAATATGAGAAATCAAAGAAGAATATCGCAGATCCACTTACAATAGGTTTACCGAGAGATCAAGTTTGTTGTCTATCGAAATGAATAGGATTAAAGCCTACTATATATGGATCTTTATAATGGTAACACTGCCTTATTGAGTGGAGATCTCAAGATCTTGGTTCAAGTAGATAACTAAGTTATGAAGATTCACTGAACCACTTGGGAAATGTTTCCTGACTCATTTATATGATAATTAAAAGTGCTTTCTGTAGAATGTTAAGGTTAAGATATCCTTAAAATGATTATTATATTTTGATTAAGTCAAATGGAGTGGGGGCAAAATACTCTTTATATGAGGTGAGGCCATTTCAATGAAAATTGTTCAAAAGTTGAAATTTTCTAAACACTAATAAAATCCAAGAACGGTTTAGGGGCAGAATGAACCAAGTCATGAGAATCATGAACGACTTAGGAAAGACATCTGTGTGAGTATTATTGTATTAGTTTACACCAATGACTGAATGGTTCGAGACGTGAACGTTAACCAATTAGCCAAGTAAATCCGATAGTATTTCACTAAAGAATGTTTAAGGCTGGAAGCTATCTTAATTGATGCAGTGTTTTTTGGCTCTCTCTACAATGCATCATATTTCTGCATAGCATAAGCATATTCGAATTTCCATTCATGTGGAGGACTGTTGGAATTTGATTTAGAGAATAAAATTAAGTATAGAAAAGTTACTTTCATGTCAATTTTGATCAAATATTCGAATTTGATCTGATAGCCAAATTATGAATATAAATAGACTAATTTATTCTACTCATCAACTAGAACGTCATAATATATTTGAAATTTCAAAATTAATTCCGGATGAATGAGAAATTACGGTCCAAAATTGGATAGAAAAAAGTGAAATACGGGTTGGGTAAATGGCTATCTTTAGTCTAGCATATCACTCAAGCTACAGGCCAGCGAGAGAATAAATGAGATATATGAGGTAATTTCACTTGATGACGTTCTAGTTCTCATCGAGAGAATAAATGAGCATATCACTCAGTCTCAAATACGGGTTGGGTAAATGAGAAATTACCGATGAGAACTAAACTAAAGAACGAGGTCAAGCGGTGAGACTGTCGCTCAAGCTACAGGCCAGCGAGAGAAGCTCTGATGAAAAGGCGTCACTGTAGCTCGAGCGAGAGGCCAGCGACAAGTTAGCGACAACAAATGCTGCGACATTTGATAAATGTTGTTGAGTTTGGGGCGCGATATTTCACTCACAACAATTCCTCTTTTATATAAAAGACCATTTGGACGTCCATTATACATCACATATTATTTGTATTGAGCATTACATCAAAAACTTTTGTGAAATACTCTCCAAAAGTCATTCTAAAACCATTTTTATGTAGAGAGAAAATTTCGTTCTAAGTTAATTTTTGTTTGTGGTTTGAAATGTTTCTACCAGAAGTTGTATTCGTTGTATTTTGGGAGACAAGTGTCGTAGTCCGTTAGCATTGTTGTAGGGTAATATTGTCTTAAGGAGAAAGTGTTTTCATTTGTCTCGGATTTCGATTTTCATTTTGTTTTTCTTCTTTCTTTCCATTTTTCTAGAGTTTAATTATGCTCCTTCGAATTAAACTAGAATATTTTATTTGCCTTGACAACCATTTACATATACTTAAGTACTGACTTTGTTTTTTTCCAAAAAAAATGTTAGCATTCTTTAAAACGAGGGATAAATTTAATTTTAAATTTGTATTTTATTTTATTTGCATATTTAAAAACACGAGAGGTGATTAAGTCATTTTACTCCGTCTTAATGAAACTATGGACGAAAACCATCGTCATGACAACTTATGTCAATCTGTCAATAAAAATTCAATGATAAAAGTTGAGGAACATAAATATGATTGAGTAAAGGCTATAGACATTTTCAGCAAATATGATTTTTTCTTTATACCACTGATTTTGTAAACTCTTTCTTTAGTTTA